>ML787698.1:121041-135547 GCA_009831015.1 Picea engelmannii | reverse complement strand
CTGAGATGAGGTTCTTTTGGCTTCCGCTATCAACAATAAAATGCAGCGGGGTCCCCTTCACCCACATCTGTGAATGAAAAAGGCGCTCCCCTTCTTCAGGATCTGTTGGTTCTTCTGGTTGAATTGCTGCGGTCGCGACAATAACATTGGGGTCTGCGTCGATGATCTGTCTTTTAGCATTATTTTTAGAATCAGATTCTGAATCAAGGTTTGGCTCCTTGTCTTTGATCTCGACCACCAATGACTATTTTGAGCGACATTCATCGGTGTTGTTCCAAGGGATTTTGTGGAACTCGCACCATTTTCCGGTGTCCTTCTTTGTCTTCCCATGACCCTTCTTTTCCTGTGTCTTGGATTGGTTTTCAGGAGACTGTTTGTTCGGGCCGTCTTTGTCATACTTTGGTTGTTGCGGATTTGCAGACCCGAATTCCCATTTGTTCTGGTGCTTAAATTTCTTCTCAATTTTAACAACATATCGATAAGCAACACCGAGTGATGAGATGTCCAGAAAATCCATTTCAGTTTAGATGTATCTGTGTAGAGCCCCATGGTATTTCAGAACCAAATGTCACTCGGAGTCTTTGATACCCAGCTTGGTGCGCAAGGTATGGAAGGTGTTGGTGAACTCCGAAACTACTTGGCCCCTCTCTTTCCGTAGTGTGGTCCATCTCATGTACTGGTCCTCATAGTTGCCAACAGGGTAATACTGTTCTTTTACCGCATCCACAAAAAAATCCCAAGTGGGATCGACCCCATATATTCCAGACTCCTCTGTGGAACTTTGCTCCCAGTAAGTTTCCCACCAATGTTTGACATGAGGGAGAGATTTAAGGAGTGAAAAGGTGATCTTTTCTTTGTCGGAAAAATTGTGAAAAGAGAAATAACCTTCCAGCAGAGTTAACCATTTTTCTAGGGCTTCTGCATCTATCTGTCCTTCAAATACGAGAATATCAAAATTAACTTGTACCTTGAAAGGTGAGGTGCCTCCAAAGTGGTCGCTTGATGAATATGCGCCTGATGCTATCGGCAGGCATTGAAGGATGTGGGAAAAATTCTCCATCATTTCATCCCTCTGTCGCGTGAGAGCTTGCTCAAGCAACAGATTGATAGGATTGTCTGCTCCGTCGTTTTTCTTTTCTTCCGCCATTGAGGGTTTATTGGGTGTGTGAGAGAGATTGTCTTCAAGAGAGACAAGCTTGAGACCCAACTTGCTATACTCGGACATCGTCGGGGACATGCACTAAAAAAATGATCAAGAGCAGACTGCTCTGATACCACTGATCCAGATTATTTTCGACACGAAATGAGAGCGGAGATATAATAAAGAAATGCACAGGGATATTGCAGATATTCAATAATATAACAGAAATGTATCAGAGATGCAACCATAAACACAGATATATAGTAATTCACGATTTCTATTAATCAGAGAAATGTACAGAGACTGTAAAAATATAGAGTGAAAGACTCGCTAGAATGGTGGCAACTTATCTCTGAGAAGAGATGTGACGGCTAGTCACATTTGCAAGAAGATCATTACAATGAGGCTTTGAAGGCCCTTTTACAATAAATGAGAATGCCAAAATTCCTAAACATCCAAAAACCTAACCCTAGGAGATGAAGCGCCAAAAGTCATGTGGGCCCCGTTTGGGTAAGTGAGTACATCAACTTCCCGGTGTCGTATGCAAAAGTTACGACACCGGGAAGTTGATGTACTTGGAAGTTAAAACCTGCTAAAAATAGTAAATTGCCAAAATTGCCAGAAAGCCATTTTGAGCCATTTGGAAAAGGTGGGTGGCCACCGATATCCACCTGGATCAGTTAGGGTTTTGTTGGTGCGCTGTTGAGGCATTGAACCCTGGGTCTTCCCCTATGCCAATGCTACACTATCAGTTGAGTTCTCACAGGAGCCCACATGACTTAGTATCTTTGATAAATATTTAATGATCAGATAGAGAAATGAACTTCTGACCAATAACACATATGCCTATTTCTGGAAGTAGACATCCACAAATCAACACAGATTGCTGTATGCCTTCAACAAAAAATAGGGAATAATGCACATGGAATTCTTATAGGTGCAGGTCCCTCACCCCAAGACCATTTCTGATTACAAGAAAACTTCATTCACGTTTGATGTGAAAGAGGTTCACCCAATAGATCAGATGGACATGCACAAGAAAAGAAGGGATTATTTTCTCCACCTTAAAAAATACATCCTTGACTGTGCAAAATTGCAGGTCTCTTTAAACAATGTCTAGTCTCATCTAAAGCTGGAAAAGATATCTTCTTTAGCCAGGGATAATAAAATCAAATCCCTAGAGGAGTTGGTATTAAAGATTGGCTATGATCCATCCAATGTCAAAGAAACTGAGGAAATACTGAAGAAGAAGAATGCTGACATAACATATATGAGGAAACAACTGAAACTTCCAGCCACTAAATATTCACAAGCAAAGGAAATGACTAAGAATGAAGGCCACAAGGAGGAGATGCTAAAACTGATAATGTAGCAAAATACACAAATAAAGGAGATGGAGGCTGATCTATATAAGTTAGTTAAAGATAAAGAACATAACGTGCAGATGGCGGTCATCCCATTGGAAGCATTCCCTCTCACAGGAGTCAATACAACATCAACAACCATTACAATAGAGATTCCATCAGCCATTCCAGTAAAAGTACGAGATGCTTCTAAGAAATTGGTAAAGTCAATGGAGGACATGACCCTGTAAGGAGAAGAAATCAAAAGATTGCAAGAAGAGGTTAAAAACCTCCAGAAGCTAAAATCCATGTTCTAGTCCAGCTACAACACATAGATGCACAAATCACAAAGACTCACTCAAGAAATACATAAGTTGTAGAAGGAGACTGTCATGGCCAAGACACTGTCCGAAGCCAAGGAAAACATTTGGATTGACATCAACAAATCAATGACAGAGATATGGCCATTCATACAAATTGTGTTTGAACAACATGAACTAGTACAGAGAGCTAGACAAACAATTGACAAGATAAGGGAAGAATTGGGAGAAAGGCCCACCGAGGCCACTGAAATCATCAGGTTTTTAAATTCCAAGACCAAGGAAGAGCTAGAGGCATTGGAAATTGAAGACAAGACATAGACTATCCTTGAGGTTAATAAAGTTTTGACCAAGAAAGGATTGATGCTGCAACTGGAGGAGAAAGCTCAGACGATGGGCATTGGAGTGCAGAGATTTTTCAGCAAGGTCGACTCACTACACAAGAAAGGGCTTCCAGGGCTACTAGTGATAAATGATAAGCTCATCACTCTGTCAGACTACAAGTAGAAGATCCTTGCATTAGCAAAATATGGTTCTAAATTTACAGGTATACAAGGGAGAATTACTGGCAAGGATTTCTTAGAAACTTTACAGTTTGACCTGAGCATCCAACATGAGATAAAATACATTTTCATCACCAAGCCTACTTTTTCCAGGTACACTAAGATGGAAGAAACATACAGAAGGTTACTCAAGGTTTCCATCCCTAGTCAAAAGAGGTGGGAAGACCTATGTGATTTACTTGAGTAAATGTGAGGTGGATTTCTGAGTCATCATGAGAAAGACAACCAAGTCAAAGTGATGAATCACCAACTACTTCCCCTAGAATCAACACCAAGGATTCGAACAGATCATCAACATTCCTATAATTTTGTAATTTGTAATCTAGTTAGTTAGATTTTTTCTTCACAATATCCCGATCATTAATGACATGATCATATGTAATTGTTGTATAAATACTTCTAACTTCAAAGTATTGAGGGTTGATTTTTGTGCCCAAGGAGCTACCTGTGTAATTTTTTCAAAAGGCTCGACCAGTAATAAAAAGGCTATTCACAATATTCTTTCGTTTGATCATTGGTGATGTTTATCTTTCTTTGTTAATGTTTATCTTACTCTGTAATCATTATGTTTTTTGTTTCTAATCATTAAAAGGAAGTTAATGAACATAATTTGTCCCAAGCACTTTGTTTCTGGTCTTTTAGTGATCTACATGTTGTTCATCTGATATTGAGTAAAGGAATTCTTAATTGCTTCTTTTCTTGGTTGGTTGATTTTTTCACCTGTTCTATGTTTTCATCCCTTTTAATTCTAATAGATCCAACGATTATTATCTTGCCCTGTGAAGGAACCTCATAAAAACTGTATTAGATTCCAATATTTAAAGAAGACCCCATAGCCCAATGGAAGTGTAATGCAATTCTTAAGCCAATATTTATAAACAAACAAACAAACTTAGATTATTTTAACTAGCCTAATATCTAAAACTCAAACATATCTAAATCCTATAGAGAGATCCCTCTCTGAAACTGGCAAGGCTAGATCCCAGTTTCGAAAGTGGTTTTGGTAAGTTACCTCTGGTAATTTATTTTTCCCTTGAAAAACTTTGGGAATTACAGAGTGCTAAAATATTCCTTGAACAAGGAAACATATTGATCAACTTCTTCGGGGGTGAAATCGACTCCTAAATTGACATATTTCGGGGACTGGTTCGTTTCGATATTGACTTTTCTTCTCTCTTGCACCTTTCAAATTGAAACTTCTTCAAGAATATTCTTGGCATGATCATATTTTGTGAACAAAGATCCGTATTGTATGCAGTCTATGGGGATGAAAATCTCTTTATCATCTTCTTATTCATCATCATTTAAAAGAAAATTCTCCAATTGTTCATCATTTTCAAACACTTGTAAGTACTCAATATTATCAGGCACAAATGGCCTAAAGGCTGTTTCCACCTGGAAAGATGTTTTGCTCAGGACATCATCTGGATTTGATAATGAAGCCTCCAAGGCTAGAAAATTGGCCTTGTGGTTATTATCCCTTGGAATGAAAGCAATATTGAAAGAGATGAAAGATTCCATCAGTTCATTAACCCTTTTGAAATACAGTTTAAGTCTTTCCTTTTTGATTTTTTATTTTTGGGTAACCTGGTTGATGGCCAACTCTGAATCTCCAATCACAGTGAGATGTTATATTTTCATTCCTTATGCAAGGATCATCCCCTAGACCAAAGCTTCGTATTCTGCCTCATTATTCATGCATGGAAACTCCAGTCTTACAACGTGAGGATGCATCATCTTATCTGGGCTTATGAGAACAATTCCAACTCCGTTCCTCGATTTAGAACATGATCCATCAAATGAAATTCTCCAGTAGCCTTTAAATACACATTCTGGGGCCTCTAAGTCTTGATAACCTAAGCCTTTAAATCGTTCTAGGTTTTCATTCTACTCCATGTCCAAGATAACATAGTTTCTGATCCCGACGTCTATGCAGTCTTCGATTAATTTATTATCTTTCTTATTGAAGGATAAAGGTTTTATGGGTTCTCTGGGTACTTATATATCCATCATAGCATCATACAACTGCCTTCGTTCATTATATATCCATTGATCATGGAGCTCCAATCTCTTCCCAACACAACCCCGTATGATGGAGGCAGGTTTACCACAATAGTATTAAAAACTATGATGATATGGGGGGATGCTGTAATCCATGCATACAAATCCTTGATTTCTCCGTATGCTAACACTTTTCTAGAATCGATGGCATATATGATTTCACTAGTTTCATAATATTTAGTGAAACTCATGCCCAATGCTTCCATGAACACGAGTGGCATTATATTATTTGTCGCACCAGCATCAACTAAACAATTATGTAATGCAACATCATGGTTTTCAATTGAGATGTAGAAGGGAGGAATTTTACCTCTCATCTTAGTAGTTGACAAGATCTAGTTTTGTTTTGGAGTGGTAACAACAACTTCAGTTCTTTCTGATGGATCGTCCAACAACTTCAATATGTCTGCCTCTGCTAAGGAATCTTCACCACTTCCATAAAAGGTAATGTTATCCTCAACTTACTTAAGTCTCCACGAAATTATACATCATTTGAGTTGAGCTTGTCACTATGGGTTGCCTTGTGGTTCCAACTATCACCTTCTCATTCAACACTTTTTCATTTTAATTTTATTTTTATTATGCCTTTTCTTTGTCAGAGTCGCCTTCATTATTTGGTCTATTTACAAATCCTCTTGTCTGGGCGACGTTTTTTTGCGAGTTAGGATCGTTGTCGACCTCTCCATATATATAAATGGATGCCTCACATCCATTCATCTGCACTGTCTCAGAGCATTCATTAGGTAAGTAATAACCTTCTTGCTCGGTCAATTTCTCATCATAGACATCATCCAAAACAACCACGTTTGGAGTGGGCTATATGGGAACCCTTGGTCTCAGTGGGTCTTCAATATTCTCGAATCTGACTCTGTTTTTTGGGGGAGGGTTCCTCCTTTGTTCGATAATTTTCATTCTTGGGTTTGGAATGTAATTATATCCCCTTCTCAGCCTGGTTATTTCGCTCTACATCTATTTGATGGTTCTATTCATCTGCATAATCTCCATTCTTTGCTTTTTTTCTCATGCTGCCGCAAGATCAACCTTTACGCCAGGTATGGTTCCCTTAAAAAATCCTCCTCCCCCTATTTTATTATGAGTTTCTCGAGGTTTAAAATATTCATTCTTTCTTGAGTTGGAAGCTCTTTTATTATCAATATTCAACCCCCCCATCTGTCTTTGTACTCTTCCCAATATAATGTCAGGGTCAGCACCCATTTCGATCATAATTTCTTCCATCTCAGTGGCCTTAGTCATTTCTTCCTCCAGAGTATCCATCTGGGATGTTCTGATGGCATATTTCACATTCGGGGGCATTTCATTCTTATAACAATTGAGAATGACTGGGTCATTTGGTATTTTGTCTTCCGAGATTCTACTCAAGGTCTTATTGAACCTGAGATTAAAATCTCGTATCCTTTCGTTCTTCCTCAACCCAATCTGGGTGAAGTATGTGAGGAGGGTAAGGTAGGAAATTGGGGGGGGAAACATAGTTAGGAAAATAACTTCGGGGTCGTTAAATGAGCGAATGGATCTACTAGGAAATGTTTTATACCATTCATAAGCTCTTTCTGATAAAGTTTGCAAAAATAACCTCACCATGGCATCGTCATGTTCAACTCGGTGGAAGTCACAAACGTCAAGAAACAAATTCAAATGCCTCTTTTCATCGATTGTCCTATATCTAGAAAATTCCTTTAAGGTTCCCTTAGGGAGAGCTGGGAGTTTATGTTGTTCACCCATGAGGTTAAGAGGGGAATATCTCACCCTCCTTCTATTTCCAAACCCTATGATTCCTTAGTTTCTTGCAACATCTCTTTGGCCTCCTTGTCTCTCCTCATGATGATCGATTCAGGGTGGTTCGTCTCGTGCTGCCATTTTTGAGGAGGTTTCAAGATTAGATATTTCACTTCTAAGGGTAGAGAGTTACTAGTTTCTTGCAACATCTCTTTGGCCTCCTTGTCTCTCCTCATGATGATCGATTCAGGGTGGTTCGTCTCGTGCTGCCATTTTTGAGGAGGTTTCAAGATTAGATATTTCACTTCTAAGGGTAGAGAGTTACTTGCTTTTACTACGGGTAATGGGTTCTTTGAATTCGTCTAGCTTCAATCTCAACCTTTTTCTTTTTCTTCTCTAGCCGCTCTTTTCTTTCTTCGATCTTTTCGTTCCTATCTCCTTTGTCTTAAGAGAATTTCTCTTTCTTCTTCTTGGACTAATATCTTCCATGACTCTTCTAAATATTCTCGAGTATGGGATGTTGTTATTACCAGATTATACAATTCGTGCAAAATTCTTCATTGATTATTCAATCCAATTTCTAAATGGGGCTGGTTACCCTGGGGTAAAGTCATATATTCTTTTTATAACGCTGTGCCAGGTTATGAATTTTCAGTTCATGTCCCTAGTATGGTCACCAAAAATGTTGACGCTTGAATTCGTCAGGACCGAAATGACAACGTCACAAGGATGGGAATCCTCTTGCATTTTATATAGGTGGTACTCCTTTGTCTGAGATTTATAAAATGTGGGAATTTTAAAGAAGTCTGTCAAGGGAAAGTAAAGTAGATATAACAAAAAATGAAAAATATTTCTATTTTCCTTTAAAAAGAGAGTTCCTGAGAATGGACCAGGAAACACACACATTCATACATTTAAAGAAAATAAACAAAGTTTCCTCACATCCATCATAGTAGGGCTTAAGATTTATGATCACATAAAAACTAAAAAGAAAATGATCTACATTCATAAGAGAACTTTGACAGAGTAGTACATGGGCAACTCAAATGGAGATAACAATAGATCAACCTCAAATACTTTATATTCAGAAAAAAATGGGTTACAAAGTATAGTCGAGATTGTTCCAAAAATAGATCTCTTGGAATTTCTAAAAAATATATAGTTCAATACATATTCTTTGAAATTAAAATGCATTTGTCATAATGACTGGGATTGAGGCTCCCGTGGACCATAAAGAAAATATGTATAAGAATTAAGTTCATAGAAAGAAGAAAGTGGGCAGCGGAAGGCAACAATACTATGGTGGTATCTCATGGTTTGTTACTTTCTCACTGATGTCCTTTTATGGCTCTCCTCGGTGGTTACATGAACCATCTCAACCATTCTTTTCCCTTCATTGGTAAGCTTGTCAGCAACCCTTTTAAACCACTCCTCGATGTAGCTCCTCATTGACACCACGTTGATTTCATGCCGGATTTTTATATTGAAGAGTTCGCCTTCCAAGTCACTTAGATCAATAAAAATGTTCTAAAATGCTTCTTCAATATCTTGATTTTTAATCGAATAATCAACTATCCAGTTTTCCATGTCATATTCACCGTACTCAATAATGCTGTATAATTTTTCGAATGATAACCCTTTAAAGATACCAACTTGTTCATCAAATGCTTTCTTGGTTAAGAACAAAGAGTTGAGTATCAATTTGGGGTCTTGGACCTCATTGCTATTGCTAGCCAGATCTATCTTAGTTAGCTTCTTGAATAATTCTTCTCTTCTTGTTATGGCCTGGCTACATGCTTGAACAATAATATTCAGGTTTTTAACCTTTTCCTTCCAGCACGCGTTCAATTGTTTTATCCGGTTCAAAGAGGGGAGATCCTCCTCTCTTATTCTCAATTCTATCATATTAGTAACTTTAACACCAAATGGTACAACCACATCGAGGTAGAAACCTTCCTCGTTTTTCAAATCTGCCGATAGATATTCATAAAAAGAGTGTTCTCTCATTCCAAAAGAGACCATGCTCTTTGACATCTCCCAAGCCTCTGTTATTAATTCCATTATTTTATTGATATTATTTTCCACAAAGCCTCGGGCTGATGTGAGAAGTTTTGCTGATTCTTTTATTTTTTCTGCAGATGTGGTAGGCTCGATCATTTCTAAAGGACTAGCAAGTACTGGAAGAGGCATTAAGCCTTCCTCCAATTCTTTGATTTTATCCTTTAACTTGACATTCTCCACTTCAAGGCCTCGAATAGAATTATATAGAGCATCTCTAGTTGCTCGGTGTATCTGGGAATTTTGGGAAGGCTGCATGTTCCATAGGCTAATATCTGAATGATATTTCCCCTTCTTATTATTTACATATCTTTTCTCAATAATCAAATTTTGGACTTGCTATAAAAAACAACGCTTTGAAAGGAAAAATAATCTTCTTCGTCGAAGGTCTCGGTCTCAATTATTTCCATCTAAGGGTTCTGATGAGCAGCGTTGTCTAGCTGGTCGACGTTGGGGAGAGGTCAATGGATATCACTTTCTCCTCAAGGTCTCTCCTCTTCTTGCACAATGTTTTTTCTTTTCTTCCTCAAGGGAAGTTTATGAGAAATTTCAAATTTTCCAGAAGGAGGGTTCTTATATCCTCCTCCGCCTGAAGAGTTGTGGTTTACTTTCTTACTTTGGTAGGCCATTGGAGTGATACTTTGAGATGTTGTACTCTTTGGCGTGACTGTTGGGGATTGGACATTTTTCTCACCTGTACCTTTTCCTCTCTGTTTGTATGACTCATTGGTGCTAAGTATTGTCTCCAGGTCACCGGTGTCACGAGTGGGAGTGTCTGACGCATTGTCTCTATATTCATTTAGAATAGTATTAATGAAAGAATTGCTGAAACCAATAGCCAATAGATGTTCTAAAAAAATTCCACTAGGGTCGAAACCTTTTACTTTTTCAACATATTTTAAATTGAGGCAGTGGAAGTGGCCCACGAATTCATCAATATTGTTCATATTTATGAATATGAAATCCCCAATTTTCCAAGGTAGAGGTACAAATTTCTTTTTTCTCTTTTCATGGAAAAAATGAAACCATTAGTTGTACTGCCTTGCTATTTCAACAACAAAAATTTTGTTAGTTATGTGGCATGGAAGGAAGGAAGGATTTTTCTTGGATCCAAAAATACTTATAATGTTATAATTTTCCATTTTTTCTAGTGTCCCCTTCCTATCAAGGAACTTACTTTCCTGGTCATACATCCGTGGAGCGTTCTTTCCAAACAAAAAATCTTTAAAAATTGAGACAAAATCATTAAAAACTTCATAAAAATGCTAGGAGGCCTTGTGCCTCCATAATGATTGATACCAAAAAGTTACTGAGTTGAATTCACAGTTTACCTTCTTGCACACAAACAATATCAGGAACTGACAACAATGTGCTACCATGAAAACCAAATAAGATGACATAAATAATTTCTTCTCCTTGTATTTCTCCAATTGGGAAGATATTTCAATGGAAATCAACTTACCCCAATCGAAGATGGTATGTTCTTTGACCATAAAATATAGAATTTAAAGAATCATCTGGGAGATGCTGGTCGTGGTTTCCTTTCCTGTTATCCTCGTAAAAAGCCATGCAATTTCCTGGAAGGGATTCTTAAATGAGCCAACCTGCAATCTTGTGATGTCCTTGGAGACAACCGTTGGGTTCTCTAGGAATTAAGGTAAGAGGTCCAGTCCATTATCATGATTTTTGAAGAACTCCCTGCAACATTCACCTTTTAAGGTGAGCGTTGTCTCGGTAAGCCTCAACATCTTACGGAAAACCTGAGGTGACAAAGAGACAGGGGAATGGTCCCATGACTGAATGATTCACTGGCTTGGAATGTATCTTTCAATGCACTAGGTGACCAAATCCTTAGAATCAAAAACTTCTGGGACACAACCTGCGTGCACAATTCCAGCTGTCCAGATTATTTCCTTCTAGGCAGAAGGGGATGAATAATAGGAATATGCCCTGGACCATTGGAAACTCTGATCCTCGCACCCAAAAATATTCAGTGTATCTCCATAGAAATGCTGTTGAATTGCTGCCATAAGTCGATGAGAATGTTCCCTTGCTCCAAATTATGTTAATGCTGGAGGGAGATGAAATAATCCTCTGTAAATATTGTTTTAATGCATTTTAATAGGAGATATCCTCTAGCATTTCAATTATTAATGACCATCCTTTTGAACCTGTATGGTAAGTTATTAGCATTAAATTCATAATAAATGTGCATTGGGAAGGGCACGAGGGTGGTGGGGACGGACGAAGGTAATATGTGATTTGAGATTTTTGTGAACTCGGGAACCCACGAACCTGAGAGCCCGCGATGGTATGAGGCACAAAATTGGCTAAGTATGGGATGATGTGGTGGTCATATGGACTCATGTAGGTGGAAAGAAACTTAGGCAGTTTGGGGAGTCCAAGGATAGAAATGTAGATCACATAACTCTTTGGTGCAATGTGTCTATCATAGAACACAAGAGCATGAAATCTCGATCCCTTCAATCCAGGAACTTGTGATTGTGGAAAATGGCTAAGTGTGGGACAACACAATGATCGGAGAAAGACTTGTGATGTGAAGTTGTAGACAGAGGTGAGAAATTGTAAGTTCGCCAACCTGGGAGCCCGTGGTCTAAAAATGTGACTAAGTGTTAGAACTAGAAATGGATAATAAGAGGGAAAAACAATAAAAGGGTAGTACCTCCTAGTCTCCTATATATACCAAGGAGACATTTTCATTTGGAATCATCTTGTACTTGAACATTTATGTGGGGTAAAAGGAGGTTGCCCCCTCAAAGAGGATTATTATCTGAAATTATCTCTTTTTCAAGGCTTTGAGTACTTATTCTGAGGTTTTTCTATGCTATATTGATATTTGGTTCTTAACATATGGTATCAGAGCTCAAGGTCTTGGGGTTTCGCTGCTACATCTGAGACATCGTGGAATTTTTGCTATAAATTTTTTTCTACAATGTTTCAAAAGGAACGGCTTGGAGGATATTTAGTAGATGGATCAAGGTACGTTGGGTTAAAATTTCATCTCCATAGGCCTTATACTTTCGGAGATACAGCCTGTGAAAAATAGGGTTCTGGAATCATCTTGAACTGAGACATTGCAAAAATTTTCGCTATAAAAATTGTTCTATAATGTTTTTGAACCTGAAATTTGGAGGCTATTCACAGAAATTAGTAAGGTATATGTGGTAAAAATTTCAGATTCTGGGTCATCTTACATTTGTAGATACACCCTGTGGAAGATAGGGTATCTGACTAGTCCTATTGACTAGTCTCAAGAAGGTGTTCCAGGTAAAACAATCATAAATTCTTCCTAGAGTATCAAAATTGAGTGGGACTGGTTTCATTGGATAGTGGACAGTCTGTAGTATTTCTGGTACGATTTTCATAATTTTATATCAATTATTTTTTGCGGGGCATGCTATACAAGTGAGATATCCTGGAAATACCAAAAATAAGCAAGTTGTGGGGACGTTACTGTAAATTCTACTTGGCATCCAATTTTGATCAGACCTATGGAACTGCAGAGAAGAAATATTAGAGAAATACATAAAATAAAGTTTCATACCTAGAAGGGCTGAAACTTGGGAGATAAAACAGAAGAAATATTGTCTAGCAGAACCACCTCAAAATCACGGTTCAAAAGTGATACTTGGCCAACATGCCACTCAAAAAGGGAACTTCTACACCAAATAAGCCTCCAGACAATCCTACATGGACTCTTGATGAAGGTGAAGAAATGTGTAGGGACATAAATGATTTACAAAATAAGATAGTAACAAAAGATGAACTATAAGAGATGGAAGCCAAGTTGGAGGCAAAAATGGATGGTTTAAAAGAGGAGATCATGGAAGTATTGAAAAATTTCGTAACAGAGAAGACACCTGAAAGTGAAAATGCATCCCATGAAATTCATGATGAGGACACAAGGAAGGTGAATCAAGAATGGAGAAACACCAACTTTGGGTTGAAGACCAACCATGTTCCTAAGATCGATATGAGAAAGTTTGATGGCAAGGACCCAATCACATGGATACTTCAGATGGAGCAATTCTTTGATCTACATAATGTGCCACATACACAAAAGGTACAAATTACTTTTTTATATTTAGAACCCAATCAATTTGTATGGTATCGATGACTTTTTTCTCGCAAATCACTCGTCACTTGGACAATTTTCACGGAAGAAATGATAGCACACTATGAGGATAAAAGGAGCAATACCTTCTTTAGCCAATTGATAAATCTCAAGCAAAAGGGTTCAGTTACCGAGCACATTGAGAACTTCCAAAGATTGAATATAAAGGTAACAAATATTCCATATGATCACTTGATTTATGTATTCATAGGAACTTTAAATGATAACATTCAACATGAGGTTCTCATTTGGGAACCCAAATCATTGGAGAATGCATTTAAGGTGGCAAGAAATGTTGAAAGTAAAAATATGGATATGGCTACTAGAAGGACCAATCCTAACATCTATAGAGAGAACAATGCTCCTTCTTCTAAAACACCTCAACCTACAAGGATGACACCTCAACAATTGGAGGAAAGAAAAGAAAAAGGTTTATTCTTTAATTATGACAATAAGTACAGTAAGGGACATAAGTGTGGTGAGAAGAAATTATTCTACATAGATTGTTAAGAGGAAGAAGAACAAGAACAAGAACCATCTCAAGATGAAAACGTAGAAGCAATTTCGTCTGAAGAGTTGACTCCCACAATATAGTGTAATGCATTGGTTGGAATTAGCACTCCTCAAACCCTCAAGATCGAAGGATACATCAAAAATAAAAAGGTAATAGTCCTAATTGATTCTGGAAGTACTCATAATTTCATTCACTATAAATTAGCCAAAGTTCTCAATTGCTTTGTATATCCATCACCATAGTTTCAAGTAATGATTGCAGATGGAGGAACTATCAATTGCTCAGGAAAAATGCAATAAGATCAATCTTACTATGGGGGAATATGTAATGAATAGTTCAATGATTTATATACCCATGGGTGGTGCAGATGTTGTACGAGGAATCCAATGGTTACAATCATTAGGAACAATGGCTTTTAATTTTCAAGAACTTTTAATGAAATTTTCATTGGAAGGAAAAGAAATTGAGTTAAGAGGTATCACAGGGAAACCCGGTAAGGTGATAAGCTCTAATGTCATGGAAAAATTATTGAAAAAGGGGCATCAAGGCGTTATTGCACAACTATGCTCACTAGATGTTCAAACATCTAAGCCATCTATTCCTCAAGATCTGAAGTATCCATGTGATTGGGTCCTTA
>ML787698.1:97908-120991 GCA_009831015.1 Picea engelmannii | reverse complement strand
GGTCTTCAACCCAAAGTTGGAGTTTCTCCATTCTTGATTCACCTTCCTTGTGTCCTCATCATGAATTTCATGGGATGCATTTTCACTTTTAGGTGTCTTCTCTGTTACGAAATTTTTCAATACTTCCATGATCTCCTCTTTTACAACCATTAGCCATCCCAAGTCAACTCTGGGAGGAGGTTTCCATGGATTTCATCACATGGTTACCGAAGTCTGAAGGAAAGAGTGTCATCATAGTGATTGTTGATAGACTGACCAAGTACGCACACTTTTGTGCACTCTCTCATCCCTTCAAAGCTAGTACAATTGCCACCACATTCATGAAGACATTTCAAAAACTACATGACAACCCAAAGATTATTGTAAGTGACAGAGATCCCATCTTCACTAGACATTTTTGGACAAAATTATTTTCTTGTTTGGGTACTCAATTGGCTCATAGCTCATCCTATCATCCTCAATCTGATGGAAAAACTGAGATAGTGAACAAATGTCTAGAAGGCTACCTTCGTTGCTTTGTCTCTAATAAACAAAAACAATGGTTCAAATGGTTACCCTCGGCATAATGGTGGTATAAAACTTCCTTTCATACTGCAACAAAAATGACACCATTTATGGCACTCTATGGATACCACCCTCCTTCCATCACTTCTTCTCTAAAATAAAAATCTAAGTTTCAAGCAGTGCAAGATCACAACGAGAATCAACAACAAGTTCTCCAAATCTTAAAGGACAACTTGACCATGGCACACAATCGCATGAAACAACAAGCAGATCAACATCGTAGTGAAAGTAGTTTTGAAGTAGGGGATTGGGTGTTTTTAAGACTACAATCATACAAACAGATGTCCCTCAAGCAAGCCAAGAAGGATAATAAATTATCACCAAAGTACTATGGCCCTTATAAGATGTTGCAAAAGATTGGTACTATGGCATACAAATTGGAGTTGCCTACATCTTCACGAGTACACCCATATTTCCATGTTTCATTCTTAAAGAAGGTTATAGGTGACAAGATCCCAGTTCAAACTATATTGCCAGAACTTGACGAGGAAGGAAAAATCATATTGGAGCTTGAAGCCATCACTGGCACAAGAATTCGCCAGCTGAGGAATAGATCCATTTCAGAATATCTCATTAAATGGAGGAAACTACCGGTTGAAGATTCCACTTGGGAAGATGAGTCTTTTATACAGAAGCATCTCGAGTTACTCAAGCGTTGCGAACAACACTTGTCTCAAGGGGAGGGGCATGTTAAGCCCTAATATTGGCTTATTACCCCTTAATTGGGGCATGTTACATTAGTAATGTTATTTTATTTATGTCGTATTTATTCCATTAGTTTTAATTATACCTCCTAGTCTCCTATATATACCAAGGAGACATTTTCATTTGGAATCATCTTGTACTTGAATATTTATGTGGGGTAAAAGGAGGTTTCCCCCTCGAAGAGGCTTATTATATGAAATTATCTCTTTTTCAAGGCATTGAGTACTTATTCTGAGGTTTTTCTATGCTATATTGATATTTGGTTCTTAACATGGACACATCTACCACACTTATAGGGGGGGTGAATGAGTGTGGGGATCTTTTTCCCAAAACTTCCCTCTTACACAAAACTCATTAGTTAGCATTCAACATTTACTCATTACTCATTGCTGTCATTTATAACTAGTTATATGTGAACATATATCAACAATATATCATGAATAAGTCATCACCACAAGGAACACAAAGAACACAAGATGTATGTACAATTTTCTTTTTATTACGGACTACAATCCTTGGGGTTTTTTAGCAACAACTGAATAGAGTTCAACTCTACAAGAGCACCAACTCTATCATGCAAGACTCAACTTACACACTCATCACCAACTGAGATGAGGCAAAAATCCTCAACATATATCAATCTAAAACATGTACGTGACCTGTCAGTAGTGAAACACGGGTATGTACGTGCCCTACCAGTAGTACAACCCGCGTGCATACGCGCCCAAGTAGTACTACATCCTACGTATATCATCTGAGCTTCTCAAGGTTTATCTCTCAAGATCAACTCAGATCCTCTGCTACCAATTCATCATTCTCTTCTGTCTCTCATTGTCCAAACTGACCACCAGCCAATCACAACACATCCAAGCTCTCCAATAGCCTACTCATGCTCCAAAACCAATCAATATGAATGCTAACTCAATCATGTATAAGCAACTAGTATGCCATAGAAATCATATCACAACTGAATCACAAGAGTACTGCTCACTCCATCAACCAACATAAACCACATCACAACAACCATACCAAGAATTCCCTATGCATTCACAACACAACAAGAAATACTATCCATCAAGACAGTAATGTAACCATACCGGTGTCTCAGTGACAGATCTGAGCCCATAGAATGCAGATTTGGAACCTGCTTCAGTCTTCAATATCTTGTCATCAGCTCAACCACAAATCTCCATGAGTTTATTCACTGTATGATCCCTATACACTGACAACCCACATACTGTACATACCCTGTCCACAAAAAGCTTGTGTATACACACCCTATACACAGACAACCCATGTACGCACCAAAAAATAGGGTTTTTCTGTGATTCCGAGAATTTCACCGTCATGATCTTAGACTTGCCAAAACTTCAATGCGTCCATGAGATCATCCTGATCTCCTCTCTCTCAGAATAGATATTTAGTCATGCTCAAGATATCCATACCAAAGATGCTCTCACAAGAAGCTCCCCATCAATACTTCCAAAAGATATTCTCACAAGAAGCTCTCCATTGATCCACACAAGGGATAGATTACAAGAGACCATTGCTATCTTATTTATACTTTCATCCTCTAGGTTACTTAACCCATTTCTAGGTCACTTAACCTATTTTCCTTATTTTAGGGTTAACCACTTTCCGTAAATAGAAAGTTATCCAATACTTTATCATTTAAATATTCCTTCTTGATTTTGTCATCTCACTTTATCATTTAAATAATCTTTCTTGATTTTGTCACTTCTCTTTATTATTTATATAATCCACCTTGACTTTGTCACTTTACTTTATCATTTAAATAATGATTTCTTTTTTTCAAGAACTTTGACTTCTTTGACCTTGTGGGCTTCAAGCCAACATGTGAGGGTCCTCCAACTTCGTAAGGCCATAACTCTCAAACCGTGAAGAGTTATGTGACATTCCACATACCACCGAAAATGGCATGACAAGCACTATCCATATAGGATAGTTTCACCAAAAAATTCATTGATCTTCATCTCATTATTCTACATACAAGCATGGGTCCTCCAACCATTCTTCTAGGATAACTCAATCCACAAAGCGTCTTCCCGTGAGGGCTTTCACCATAAGGGGACCACTTTGGAGTTCATCCATTTGTGCACCTTATCAATCATGATAAGACAATAATGAGTCATATATACATTTTTCCAACAATCCATCATATACCAATGAAACCACATCGATCCATCTTCATCATGTATCAATGACAACTCATTGATCCATATTAATCATATCAATGACAACTCATTGATCCATATTAATCATATCAATGGCAACTCATTGATCCATCTTCATCTATGAATTCTCATCAAGGACAATACATATTACATTACATCAATCATCAATCAATCAATCAATCACTTGACATCAATCAATCAAACCATTGGCATCAATGACAACATGATCCAACATTGAGGAAGAGGGTTTTGAGCTTTTTGGTTATTTTCCAAATTGCAATGGTTAAAATGAGATTTCCACCTTTATTTATAGACTTTTTTGGCCCCTTTTTCCCTAATTTGGTCCCCTTTTCCCCCTTTCTTGACTTGGTAGCTACTTAAGTTCTCTTTTGAGATATCTTTGGGTCATTTTGACGAACTTGTTCTTTCAGTTTTGTGTTTTTCTTGATATGGGTTACACTAATGTCATCCCATGGTAAAAGTAAAATTTTCAACTATTGCATATAAGTTAGGTTTCACCCCCTGCATTATGCATATTGTTGGATTTTCCCTCTTTTTCATAGGACGGATCCCACTGAAGTGTGACATATAACCTTCTCAACTACTTCAGAAGTGTCGTAATGATCTGAAATTTAACTTGATCTAAAATTCAAGATCTTTTAACCATTATTTGCATGTGGATTTCTAAATGTTAATCATCTTTTTAATGCAAAATTAAAGAACTTTCATCAAGCACATGAAAAAGAACAACATGTAAGCAAACCATCCATGAACAAGAATTGGTAACAGAGTTCACCAGACCCCCTGGCTACGTCTCCAGGCCACTTTCCAAATGGGAAGGATGATAGATTAAGTATTCAAATGCTTAAAAAGTGACTTCTAATTTCTATCTGTCATATATAGTAACGAACTTCAACAACAGCTGCAAGATGAAATTTTGATATTTTTAAGTATAAACATGGATACCTTTCTGTATATCTGAAAGATTCTGTGAGCACTTTTCTGTCTGGATGCCTAAATGCAAAAAATGAAGCTGGATCTTGAATCCTTGTGAAAAACCGAGACTTTTGAGTATAAACTCAATATATTTCCAAAATAGACTTAGAATGCCCTTCTTGGCACAATTCCCAAAATCTGCCTCTAATCTGTACAGTCCGTACGGCCTCGGGATGCGTGTCAGTCCAGAATCACCTCGATTTGTGTGCAAATTCACCTCATTCTACGTGAAAATTCACCTCGTTCTGCATGCAAATTCACCTCAGGCTGCGTGCAAATTCACCTTGGTCTGTGTGCAAAACCACCTCGGTCTGTGTGCCAGTCTCTGCCTGCATCAAAACTCCTCCACCTCCTCGGGATTCATGCCCATGCCTCATTTAAATAATAAAAAAAACAATGGTTTTGGGGGAGGCGCGAGCTATGGGCCACGCGGCCTCCGAAATGCCCCAAATCTCACACTTTTTAAATTTTCTTTGCCACTTCTTGCCACGTCCCATGTTAGTGGCGCGTTGGTAGCTATGGTTGTTAAGCGGGGCAGATGTCATGGGGTCAAACATGCGGGCTTCTCCTCCCACTGCATAATCTTTACATGTGATTTGAACTTTGGTTATGTTGGTTATGGCGCGATTTTGGGTTAATACATATGGTGTATATATATATTATATGCATATGGTTTTTGGAATATAGTTATAACATATGTTTTGGGCGCATCATATGGTTGGCGCATTATAACATATGTTTTGGGCGCATCATATGGTTGGCGCATTATAACATATGTTATGTTTTAACATATGTGTTCTGGGTTTTACATATGGTTGGCGCATTATATGGTTGTTTTTTTTGAAATAACATTTAAATACCAAGGGGGTGCCTCGGTGTTGGCAAGGTCAAGGGCTAGGCCCTTGATCACCCCCCTTTTTGTTTTCTCAAACCATTTCTAACCATTTTTTAAACCATTTCTAACCATTTCTAACCATCTTTGACGAAACTTCCACCGTTGATATCTTTGTCATCTGGAGGCCGTTTTTCCTGAAACGAACGTCACCGGAAAGATGCTGACGAGATATTCCACTTTGTAAGCTTTACTTTGAATTTTTAATACTTTAACTCTATCGAATTTTGAGATGATCCACCTGGATCACATAATTAGGTGGTAGAGCCTTCCTATACATGGATGCCCTAGGTAGATCTTTTGCTGCAATTTGGCGTCCATGCTGTGAGTTTTATCCATAGGCTTGGGAGTCCTTTTTAGTCCCGCTATGATTACGTATTGAAGCCTCATTCTTATTTCTAGTCATCATTTCTGGCTTTACCCATGGGATTCCATAAAGAGCATGGTTTGTTGTCTTTCAAGATCACTTAAACTTTGAAAGCAACATCTAACGAGAATTCATTTATTATTTTTGGTCTCATCTGGATTACTTGAGAAAATAAGCCCCCGTGGAGTCTTCTTTAGTCCCTTTTCATACTCTCTAAAATTGAAAAGATAGCCAAGCGATATTTTTCCTTTCACGCTCACCAAACTCAAATTTGAAGGCACATTTGTCCGGTGGTAGTTTACCCCTTTTTCGGTTCGGATGGTTATTTTACGAATACATGTATGCCCTAGGAGCTTCAGTTCGCTAGGAGAGTATTATCAAGTGTAAGTTTAACCCTTTTTCAGGCCCGAGGGACTAAATTTTTGAAAAAGGGACATTCTCTTTGGTTTTGGTTTATCTCTTTTTCGGGCCTTGGAGATTACCTATGAAAAAGGAACCCCCTAGGAGTCCATAGTTAAGCTCTTTTTAGACTCCCTAAATATGAAAATATTGTCGAGTGACCTTGTTCCTTTCACACTCGTTAATTGGTCTAGAAATAACATCTATTTGGCATAAGTTTAACCCTTTCTCTGGCCAATAGATTATCCAGGAAAAAGGTACGCCTCGGGAGACATGTCTCACCGGGAGAGTTATCCTAAGTTATATTTTATACTTTTTTGGGCTAAGGATACTAAATTTAGAAAAAGGTTGTGAGTCCATAGTTAAGCTCTTTTCAGAATCCTTAAAATTGAAAATATAGCTGAGTGATCTTGTCTCTGTCACACTCGTTAAAATGGTTTTGAAGAGACATCCTCTTGGTATAAGTTTAACCTTTTTTCGAACTGACTGGACTAGTTACGAAAAAGGAACTCCCTGGAGTATTCTTTTAGCATTTTTTAAGACTCTCTAAACGTGAAAAACCAACGAGCTTACCTTCTCTGGGTTCGTAAAACTTAACATGGAAAGAGTCTTGTTGTGTCATATTTAATTTCATGGCATGTTTCATCCTTTCATCTTTGGCCTAATGTCGGCTTCATGTTGCTATTAAGTGAACCTTCAAAGCATTCCTTAAATGCAAGCTTTGCAACACTTTTGGCCTTGCGATCTGACACCTTGACCCATGGAGGAATTTTCCCGAGTATCCTTATCTTGCACATGTCTCCTTGCACTGAGAATCAATATGTTCCATGTGCTTGGAACTAGTTTGCTTCCCTGCGAAACTCATTCCTCCTTTGTAACGTAACATTCTTTTATTCTTTTTCAAGATCATTAAAAATTTGAAAAAGATAAAAAAAATTCAAATATTCCAAAAAGAGGGGATGAAATATATATTCTCTTTTTTCGGCAGCAAGATAGTTGCCCTTGGAAAAATCACATCCTTCCTTTTGTTCATCAAGAATTGGGATCTAATATGAACTTAGGAAGCTGTTTTCATTAGATATAGTTGTGTCCTCCTTCGTTTGGTTACTCTTCCAAACATATGGAGAGTTTGTGGTGCCTCCTATGTCACAAAATTATGTTAATATTATGCTGCCCGAGTCTCATCATTTTTCATTCTTTTGTCCAAGGGAATTTTTATCCAACCTGATTCATCCATTTTTCATTTTGTCTCTTGACTTTCACGAGTCATCCATCCCGAGAGTTCAATCAAGTTCAAATTCAAAATCAATGAAGTTATGTTCCTGATGATCTAGATCTTCCAGTATTTCCCCGACGACATGTCGAAGACCTCAGAGTAGTGAGTCTTACATTCCTATTGTACTCCTACCTGAGTTTTTGAATATTTTTAAGTTGTTTCTCGAGCTATGGCGTCCTCATCTCCAACCACATGCATTGATTCTTCTGGAAGATGAATATTATATTGATTTTGAGATGTATATCTATTGTGTATTACTCACGACTACAATTTATATAGACATTTGTATGACATGGATTTGCAGTGTACTTGTGGCCGACATGCTTAGTTCATCCCGAGCATGGGTATTCCTGCCTCAGAGAGATTATCATTTTTTTGTAGATGGTACACTCCCAAACTCTGGTCTTGAACTCACTCGACTCTGTGCCTTCCCACTGGTAACGATATTATAATTTATTTCATCCATCAGTTGCTATTCTAACCTCACACATTATGGGGCATCTGTTATAGTCCAAAAATTCCCTACCTATGCATACAAGACATTGGCCTTTCCGCTTACATAATTTACCAAAATACTGCTGAGGCTTCTTCTTAAAAAACCATTTTTTGGAACATGTACGCGCCCTGCTGAATTGATAGCCTGCATACACACGCGTGTTGCATACTAGTTAGCCCATGCACATATGCAAGTTGCATACTAGTTGGCCCGCATTTACCTCCAAAAATTAAAAAAAATATAAAATTGCAAGGAATTCAATGGATTTTATGGGCTATAGTAGGTTTCCTAACCATTTTACCCCTTGTAGCCTATCCCCAAACCGAATAACCATATTTTTCTCATATAAAAATAGGTATTGGTGTCTCATTTCAATCATCAAGCAAGATAATAAGAAAAATCTACCAAAATCCCTTCCCCTTCTTAGCTCAATCTTTGCATCCCTTTCTGAGTTTTGTCCTCAACATTCCCTTGCATCCCTTTCTCCTTATACAACCCTTTCCCTTTTCCCAAGAGATAATTTGGTTGTGAGAAGCTTGCATGGGATTGATGCACTTGGAGCCACGATAGAGGAGCCCATACCTAGTTCGCGGAGTGATTGTCGATGAAGGTTCTAATCTTTGTGATCTTAATATCGAATAAAAGAGTTCATTCTTGCCCCAAAACATTGTGTCTATATCATTTTATTGATTTATGCATTTATGTCTATATCTGAACATTGAAAGTGACAAGTAGAGATTGTGTGCATTGTAGCATTGTTTTCCTAAGCTTTTGCAGGTTAAATTTGGGAGGAGACCCGCAATCTAGGAGGATGCAAGGAGTAGAAGGGGTATACACTAGATGTAAGGACCAAAGGTTCCCCCATTGACCTTATTTCCTCTCTCTTGTCATTTCGTTTAGATAATTTTGGGGTATCTTAGGAATAGAACTTTATTTTAAGGGAAGTCAGTGCTCTTCTTGTACCTCGACCTAGTATAGGGGTATTTTCCCCACAAGTAGGAATGATGGCATATTCAACCTTTCATGAGGGAAGGATGTCTCACCCAAAGTGTATCTGAGAATTATGAGGTGAAGGGATTTAAGGAGAATGAAACATCATATCTAGCTTTTCACTTATTATATTAATATATTGACGCCCAAAGACATGCAATGTCAATGATCAAATACTAGATAGAAAATAAGGAAGTAATTACACAACATAAACATGGATCCATGCAAAGCATACATATGAATGAGAAAATAAAAATTTAGGGCCCAAAAAATCCCATTATATTAACAAAATCATTAGACTGTCATACAACACATATATTTCTCATACATCTTTCAGAATGAGATCTAATCACTGATACCCATTACAAATTCAAAACATTACTGCAAAAACACAATAATACTAGGGAGGACTATTAAAATATGTCATCATGAATGTACTAACCCGATCCCAACCCAAACAATGATAAAAATAGTGACAATATCACTTTATTTCTCTCCCTTTCGCTCATTAACCTTTTTCTCGTCACACTACCTTCTTATTTATACTTTTCCTTTTCTGCTTCTTGGATTCCTTCTTCTGCTATCGTCTCAGCTTACCTCTAGCATCCGATGCTTTTGACCTTTTTCCACTAATTTTCCAACTGACACACGACGCTTTTGAACATTTCCAGTGCTATTATACTTTCAGTTATCCCTCAGTACTTTTAACCATTTTCACTGTTTTTAATCTTCCAGCTAGCATGAGACGCTTTCCAAAATTTTTGGCATTTACAAAAAAGAGGGCCCAACATGCCCTAACGACAATTGTTGACTCGTACCAATTCAATCTTCCACTTCCTTCCCAGGCCCTTCTTTAAATGGAGGGCCCAATAATGATACAATTTTGATGCCCTGCTGGCGAAAGATGTCATAGTTCTCCACCTGATCTTGCCACTTCATTACCAAAATGGAAGCTCCCGTAACAAAATCTTGGGCCACAACAACATATGGCTATATGTTCTTAGTGTCGAGAAGAGTTTTCCACTCGTTTTCCGCAAATGAATCCAGTTGATTCATCTTGAACTGGAGGTTTGAAGTCCTTGAGTTCTTTCTTGGATGCTTGAGCAACTTCATACATCCCATCAACTTTTTCATATGCTTCCTGTAATTCTATGAACTTGTCTTGTTGTGAAATGGGGTCGGTTATTTCCTATGCCTCTACATGCATGTGATGGATTTTAACTCATAGTTATTCTACTATCTTTTTCCTTAATTTTAACAGACCTACCCAGTTGCTCATCATTGTAAACAACTTGCTGCATTCACCAGTACAGGTATGAAGGGATGATCATATAATATCCCCTTTGTAAATGACCTGGGTGATATTTTCGAGCATAGCCCTAGGATTCTTTTTCTCTTTGATATGAATAAATTATATCTTCTTCTGAAGACTATCTATTTTCTATACTATCTGTGACCATGCTTTTGCTACAAGTTCAACTTGTTGCGTTGGTGCAACCCAGTTAATGTCTTCTGGGAGATCAGGGGAAAACTCCATGAATGTGGGCCACACTTGAGAAAACTTTGCAGAGACTGCCTCAATATTTGACTTAGATTGTATGTGCAATTCATGTTATTGATCCCTGTCCTCAGATACTACAACTAGATCCTGATGCAACTGGTGCGTCTGTTGCAAGATTTTTTCATTGGTTTAGTCCGCAGAGACAATTCTGTGCTCAAGATGATCACTTGAGGTGCACAAAACATTTAAGAGATACGATGTGGACCAGGCCATAAGATCTTTGCTAGTGATTGATGGATCCATGAGAAATCTTGATGAAAGTGGTTGGCTACTAGAAATCGACCTTTCAGGCAAGATTGGGGTGCCCATGCCATCATTTTTACTAACAGTTGTGTGGAAGCTTCATGTGAGCCTTTCTTGGATGTCTTGGGGGATCATACCAACCGATTATTTGCACTCTAGACACAATTCTAGGATTGCACAACATTGTTGGGGATCTTGCAGTAAGGGCACAACCCGTTCTCTGACTAAGTTCATGATGTGAGCTGAAGTCATTTCTTCATAGGTATACATGGGGTTATTTGGAGGATATTGACCCATATGATCTTACATATATAATAATTTTGTTGTCTCTATGTTGGGATTAGTTTTTGGATTGGTGATAAGCGGGACATTGATTTGTGAAATATGGGTAAAAGAGAAATGAATAGGGACTACAGTGCCTATGGTTGTAGTGAATGGGTCACTAGACTCTTTCTTAGCTATTTCAGTATGAGTGTGGGGAGGGGATGGTGGAGGAGAAGGAGGGAAATTTGTGCCATAGGTGGTTTAATGGTGACTAAGGTCTTCGATGATGGGGGCACTATGGACTTTAATCACATGGTCATTAGGGATAGTGATAATGGGAATGGAGGATGGAATGGGGGAATAGTCCGTGTGTGTTGTGGAAGTGAAGTGAGCGGGAATACATAATTGATAATGGGAGGATTGGTGGATGAAGAAAGGGAATTAGTGCTGGGTTTCTTGGTGAAGACAACCTCAAAAAATTCATGAAACTACTTACCTAAGAATGTAGAAATATCTGGGATTGAGGGAAATGGCGACAATGAGACTAACCTTTGCAAGGCCTCCTCTTCCTCTTCTTCCTCTGAGTCCAGGGGTGTACTTTGTCTCTTCGATGATATCATGATAGAACCCAAAACATATTCTTGCATTAGAGCCTCCCATTGAAAACTGCAGGAATCTGATATGATATTCCTAATTTCTTCTTTTCCCTCGTTACTACCATCTATGCAATGACTTCCTTGTCTAGAATTTCCTCACTAAGATAGAACGACAATGGAGTTGTGTGAAAGAGTGCTGGATCTGCACCAAGTGGCCTCACAAAAGTGTGGTCTCTATTCATGTTGAACCAAATATTGCTGATATTCTGATTAAGTAGCCCCTATGGGATCCTCATCCATTGGGTTGCATTGATAAGGTCGTTATACCACTTCAAAAAGGAGTTGTTGTTGAATGTTGTGTTGGTGCTATCACTTTGAGCGTACCATGGTTTTAACATCTTAGCAATGGGAGGATTGAGAGTGTATGATAGTTCACTACCCTGTGGTGGCCTCCACTTCCACATTGCAAATGAAACCAACATATAACCATATATGAAGTAGCTGACTCGTTCATGCATGTCAACACAAGATTGGAACTACTCAATCAACAAATATTTGCACCAATTTAATGGTGCTCCTTGTTTACATAACTCAACAACTGGTATGGTGTCTAGTGTGCACTCTCCCTTTGAGTAGTTATTCATTACTTTTCTCGTGATCAGATAGCAGGCACAACAAACCTGTTCATAATTGATGGGCTCAATGAGTACTCTGTGACCTCCTCATCTAGTACTGTACTTATCATAGAGGTTTATATCTCCTTTCATCCATGCTTCCCTGAGCCTTGGAAGCCTTTGGATACATATTTCCCATCCATCGATAGACTCATGAAGTTGTGAATATTGTTAAAATGTATAGGATATTTTTTTATCTAGCCACAAAGTACAATTGTGCATGCAACTAATAAGGAATTTGGTGCACCTTGCAACCTCTTCGGTAGTTCCAAACACTGGAAGATCACACAAATTCATTAGAGTTGATTCCTGAAGTGGAAAATATGAAATTTTCCACTACCATTCTAAATATTCAGATGACAAGGCCATATAATCCATGTATGTATAAACTTCCATTTTGTAAAAAAATGCCGCATCCAAGAAATCAATGTTGAGTAGTCGAGTTTGGTTGAATTTTCCTTGCATATCACCTATAACCTCAACTTGTGTATCAAACAATTCTGATGGAATGACAACCATTGAAATGGATCCCTCAGTAGTTGTAGCATGAGCCATGGTTGGAAACCTACGCAGATATACAAACACAATTGGGGGACGAGGGCGCAAGTGTAGCTTCACAAAAATCTCAATGGGATTTAGGGTTGAGTATGTAGACAAAAGATAGAATATAGTGACTTGAACAATGTCTGATTACAATATTATAGACAATCACGATGAAGTGACACTAAATGAACATTAATTTTCCATGAAGGGGAAAGTTGCGTAAATAACTGAGCATTAATAAAAAACATGGCCACAAACGCGACAAAATATAATCAGTGATTTGGTTAATAAAGGGAACAAATATCAAAATAACTTTGATAGGACATGATACCTGGGAAAATAAGTAATGTGTTGACGGTTAACCAGAAAAGAAATGACAAATCACCAAGCACAAATGACTCAAACTGATGATGACAGGACAACGATAAAAAGGTGCTAACAACATTTAACAAAAATATGATGATGAAATGACACAAACTTAGACGTAGGAAACTATTAAATCCATAAAATACTTAAATAAGACACCCCCCCCCCCTAACTACAAAGGTGTGATCCATGCTAGGAAAATTGACAACGACATCTAGACTCTAGGGGAAGTGAAAGTTGGACATGTCATTATTTTATTGAAGAAAAGGGAAAAACAAAAACAAAATAGAAACCTACCTACTTTATTCACTCCCTATGATAGGAGTGTTGTAGATCTTGTCTTAATGAGAAGAAATGTAGGGCTTAAACCATGTTTCATTCACCCATCCCGAACAAAGAATACCATTTAGTTATGCTAGTATGAAAACTCTTGATTCTTGAATTTCTGCAACTATGAAGGGTCCAAGCCAATGAATTTGTAAATTCCCTGGATTCTTTTGATACTTGTTGTCATACAACAAAACTTGATCATCTTGCACAAAAGTCTTGGTCTTAATGTGCCTGTCATGCCAATCCTTCTCCATAGTCTGATGAAAATCTACCAAAAATCTAGCTTCATCTTGTTCCAATAGCTCCACAACCTGTTCTACAACTGATTTGTCATCTGTCATATGAGTCACATGCACAATGTATAAACTCAAAGTGATGAACTCAGTTGGGACTACTTCTTCTTTTCCATACACCAATTGGAAAGGAGTATGATTATGTAATTTCTTGGTAGTATTCATGTAGGCCCATAACACAGTTGGAACTCTCTCATCCTAGTCATCTCGATTAGTGCAACATACTTTTGTCAATCCTTTCTCCAAAATTTTGTTAAATGCTTCCATTGTACCATTGGCATGTAGATGATATGGGATACTTTTGTGATGTTGAATCATAAACTCTTGCGTGAGGGTGGCTATTGTATCACTGATGAAATGTGCACCTTGGTCACTGGTCGAACTCGTAGGAAACCCAAATTGAGTAATGATATTCTCAAAAATGAACCTAGCCATCGTATTTGTAGAGAAATCCCTAAAAGGTTATGATGCATCCCAATAGGTGAGATAGTCTGTAGCGGTGATGATATGCCTTGTCTTTGAGTGCTTGGATAATGGATTGATAGGTCTTATGCAGTCAATTTCCCATTTCTCAAAATCTTGAAGATCCCAAATAAGATGTAAATGTTGATGTTAGTGGTAGCATCAGAAAATTATTTCCACATAGGTATATGTGTCTAGATGTGTGAAAATTGTCCAAATCCATCTACTCTTGAATCTACTTTACTTAAAGGAATTATTAAAGTAAATTAATTTTATTAATTAATTATGTAATTAGTTAATTTATTTATTTGAGGAAAGTTCTAAAAGCACTTAGCATGAAATCTTCTCATGAAATCTAAATCTCAAGTGAGATTAGAAATATATTGTTACTCACGATTATAAAAGCAAGGCTAGGGTGAAGGAATAAGACACTTGATACTTGAGATTCTTGAGAGTATAAGATTTACTTTTGAGAGAGTTGGATCACAAAGGACTGTGATTCAATATCTTGGATAGGTGGAGAAGGAATTTCATCTAGAGATCAGGTCAAGGAGAAGAGAGAACATAGGAAACACATGTGGGTTTCAGTTAGATCAAGCCACAATAATGTGTCACATCGTATGGAGATTTCCATACAACATTTCCATACGTGTATGCATATCTTAGTGGAGATAGTCACATACATATGCAGGTTCGCCGAAGCAAAGTCATGTACACCTAGAAAAGCATGCAGTTCTAGTTCGTATAATAGCTCAAACTTTGCCAAGTTTTTCTGCAGTTGTATTTCTCTCAATGGGCCATTATCCCTGTTATGGGATCCCTAAATTTAGCATAATAAAATCATTCTCAACACTAGTTTTCCCTCCAGGGTTTTCTAGGGGTATCTACCCTAAAATATTGGTGTTTATGTGTGATTGATTTGGTTTCCTTGTTTATGATTCCGCTACATGTTTAGTTGATTAATCTGTTGTTCTTTAATTCAATAAGTGATTTATTTGGAATTAACAATCGGGTGTTGAGTAGGAGAAATTTCAACATGGTATCAAAGAATGTGCTTTGAAGGGAAGCCAGATATCAGATTCTCATACTGAGGAAAAACTAAGTTTTCTTAGGTTTACTGAGGTGTACGCAGGTCACAAAAGGCATAGTTGCATACATAAGCGGGTTTATTTGAGCATAGTCACATATATGTGGATTGCAATAGTAATAGTCGCATACATATGCGGGTTGCAGTGGTGACAATCGCATACATACATGGGTTGCAGTGGTTATAGTCACGTACAACTCTATACAGGTCGATACAAGGGCATTTTTAGTAGCAGGTTATCTCTAGGGCAGTTTATCAGGTCTTAAGGATGGTAAAAAGACCATTGAGATTTGAAGACAGATTGGATGGAGCATCTAATTTCCTATCTTGGAAAGCAAGAGTAACATTGGCATTGAAGGAGTATGACCTTTGAGAGTTAGTGGATAAAGTAGTTACTCCACCGATATATCTGATAGCTTCAGATGCTCACAACAAGAAGGAGATAAAAGGAGAGGGTCTTCCTAGACTCCGTGAAGGATCATCTAATCCCTCACCTAAATGAGAAGAATAAAAACAAATATATGTTTCATGCCTTGGTAAGTTTATTCTAGAGAAAGAACATGAATAAGAAGATGGTATTAAGTAACAAAATCAAGTTAGTGCAGATGTCTAGATATGATAATGTTACCAACTATCTCATGAGGATCACATAGGTACGTGATCAAATTGCATCCATAGGGGAGAAAAAAGAGGACACATAGCTCATGAATGTGGCATTGAATGGTCTTCCCAAGTCTTGGGAACCATTTTTCAAGGGAGTTTGTGCTCAGGAAAATATCCTATATTGGTAGAGACTTTGGGGTGACTGCATCCAAGAAGAGATTCAGGAGGAGTCAAATATTAACAAGAAGGGAGGTAGTGAAGAGAACATGGCTCTTGTTAGTAATACAAGGAAGGGAAAATGAAAGGATTCTAGAAATAATGGTAACAATGGTGGAGGATCATAGGAGATAGGGAAGAAGAAGGACTTGAGTAAAATCAAGTGTTTTTGATGTCATAAGAATGGACATTATGCATCTCAGTGTCTGGGGAAGAAGAACAAGGGTAATGGAAAGACACATATTGCAACATCAATAGAGACACAACTTGATGAGTTTGCAACAAATTTTGAGAAGGATTACTCAATGTTTTCTTACCTTTCTATCAACATGTCAACACATAGTGCATGCTTCTTGGATAGTGGTGCATCTTGTTATATGATAGAATCATGGGAGCTATTTAGTAGTATGAAGGAGAGTGATGCAGATCTTTATGTGCAAATTAGTGATGATGCTAGGTATGATGTGAAGGGAGACAAAACAATTACATTCCATCTTGAGTCAGGAGGTTCGTGAAATTCCCATGATGTGCTTTACATACTAGGTTTGAGGAAGAATTTTCTTTCAGTCTCAGCTATGGAGGATAAGGTTTTTTTTGTTACTTTTTAGAAAGGGAAGGTACTCGTATGTCCAGAGAAAGATATCCTAGATAGTGCAATAGTCATTAGGGTTAGTGAAGGAAATTTATACAGGTTGCAGGGCAAGCCTGTTCCATAGTTGGTACATGATAGTGACATCCTATGTGGGTTTTGGCATAGGAGGTTGGGTCACCTGCACTATAGGGAATTTCTGATTCTAAGGGGGATTGTTACAAGTCTTCTAGATTTCAAGATTGAGAAGCATGGAGTGTGCAAAAGGTGTGCACTTGGAAAGAATTACAAGGCTTCTTTTCCTAGAAACAAGAGTAGGTCCAAGGGAATATTGGATCTTATTCACTCAGATGTGAGTGGGTCGATGTCAACAACATCTAGGGATTGTCATACTATGTGATGTTTATTGATGATTTTTCTAGGAAAACATGGATCTTATTTATGAAGACCAAGGATGAGGTCTTAAGTCTATTTAGAGATTTCAAGGCTCAAATAGAGAATCAAATAGATAATAAGTTCAAGGTATTGAGGTCGGATAATGGGGGTGAGTACACCTTTAATGACTTCAAGGATTTTTGCAAGGAGGTAGGGATAAAGAGGGATACCATAGTCTCATACAACCCTATATATTATAGGGTTGTGGAAATAAAGAATTGGTCCATATTTGGTTCTGCCAAGGCTATGATACATGACCAAGAGTTTCATATGCTCCTATGAATAGAGGCATGTAATGCGAAAATGTATGTGCATAATAGGAGTCCTCAAAATATATTAGGGGACAAGACTCCAAAGGAAGCGTTCTCAGGAGTGAAGCCAGAGATTGGTCATTTTAGGATCTTTAGTTGTCCAGTTTGCATCCATGTTTCCGTGGAGAAGAGGACGAAGCTAGAGCCTTCATGATAGAAACATATATTTGCAGGGTATAGTGAGACCTCAAAGGTTTACATGATCTTCATTCTATCACAAAAGAATAAAATTTTGAGAAAATACATTAATTTCAAGGAGAAATTGACATCTAGGAGAACTCATGAGTCATCAACAGTGATAGAGGATGAGGAGAAGCAAGATCCAAAGGATGAGAAACAATCACCGGTTCATAATTTAGGTGGAGAGGAGGAGTTGACCCCTTCTATTCCTTTCAAGAGACCCAAATGGATATTGCAGACATTGAGGGATGCTAGTGAGGCTCCTAAGAGTGCGGTTAGAGAGCACACGCCTCCAAAGATGTTTCTGAACTATATGGTGCTTATGAGTAGCATCATTTATGTTGAGACTTCCAATTTTGAGGAAGTTGCAGATCAACAGTTATGGAATGATACCATGGTAGAGGAGTACACCTATATTATGAGGAATGATGTTTGAGTGTTGAGACCAAAGGGGAAGTTAGTTATGAGTTTCAGGTGGCTCTACAAGATCATGCATGCTATAGATGGTAGTATAGAGAAGTTCAAGATGAGGTTTGTGGTGAGAGGGTTCTCCCAAAAAGAAGGAGTGGAATACAAGGATAAATTTTATCCATTCACCATGTATGATTTTATTTGAGTTGTTATTTCTATTGATTCAATTATGAGGTGGAGGATACATCAGATAGATGTGAAAACAACTTTCCTCAATGAGTTCATTGAGGAGGAAGTCTACATAGAGAAACCTTAGGGCTCAAGAAAGACTTGAGGTACATGGGAGGGAGTCTCATGTGCGTAGGCTTAAGAAAGAATTATATAGACTCAAATAGGCACACAGGGAATGATATTCCAATATTGACAAAGACTTTCATAGTATGGGATTTAACAAGAGTGAGGCAGATCCTAAATTGTATTTCATACTTTTTGGGGAGGATCCTCTCATCTTGGTTCTGTACGAAGTTGATGATTTATTTCTCATAGGTGAATAGGATCTTATTGCAGGGTGCACAAAAGATTTATCTAGTGAGTTAGAGATTAAGGACATTGGCTTGATGCATTATTTCTTGAGATTAGAGGTATGTCAGATATTGTGAGAGATATTACTTAGACAAGGGAAGTATGTAGTAGAGATATTGAGGCAACTCATGATGGAGGATTTTAAATTGATGGCTACGCATATGGTTACTAATATGAAGAAGATTGACACTTCAGATTTAGAGTTGGTGGATCCTGAGATATACAAGAAGCTGATAGGGTCCTTGATGTATTTGCTCAAAACCAGGATTAACATTTTTTTTTTTTCTGTGAACATATTGAGTAAGTTCATGGTGGAGTCGAGGCAGGTGCATTAGATTGCAACAAAACATGTGCTCAGGTACTTGAGAGGTACAATGGAGTATGGATTGAGATATCTTGGAGAATATGGAGTGGAGTTGTAGGGATATATAGAATCAGATTGGGAAGGCAATCCAGTAGAAAGAAATAATACCTTGGGGTGCTCCTTCAGCTTGGGATCAACAATGATTACTTGGTTCAACATGAATAAGACTTTTGTAGCACAAAGTTCAGTAGAGGAAGAGTATATGGCAGTGGGTATGACTAGTTGCGAAGCCATTTGGATTCAAAAATTTCTTACAAGTTTATTTGATTATGAGTTGGAGCCTACACTGATATACCGTGATAATCAAAGTTGTATCAAACTCTTTGAGAATCTAGTATTCCATGACAGGTCCAAGCATATTGAGATCATATATCACTTCATCTGGGATATGATCTATAAGGGAGTAGTGAATCTTCTATTAGTTGTGGATCTTGATTATCTTCATGATTTAGAGGTCTTATTTTAGCTACGTCTAGACCCCATTACCTAATGGGGGGTGTGGGGGGAATTTCCTCCCCACTTATCTCATCAAGTGGGAGTGGCGAGAAATTTTGGAGCCCCCCCCTAGAGCGGGATTCGGGGGCAACGCCCCTCAAGCACAATTTTGGGAAAAAATTCCTTGTAAAATATTGTAATTTCATAGTCAATCTGGACCGTTCATTATAAGGTTGCAAATCTGATGATAGAAGTTATGTTAGGGATTTTTTCCCTATAAGAAAACCCTCTTTTATGTATGAGGGAATTTTATTGTGGTCATGTGTGTGAGTGAATATTATATTCTGAGAGAGGATACTGTGAGAGAAAGAAGAGGAAGTTACAATGGGTTTGTTGTAGGTTGTATCCCTTCATTTGCTGCATAATAATAAAGGAAGGACCTGGAAATTTCTCTGGTGGACATATCCCACACTGGATGAACCGCATATATATGTGTCTCTATTGTATTGTGTATCTTCTCTGTTTGATTTCCGCATTTGTTTTATTTTATTTCTCCATGATACTATTTTTCTAACAACTAGTATTAGATCGAAAGGTAACTCGCAGGAAAAGAGGGTTCCTGGTTCAAGTGGGAGCAATGGAGAGAGATGGAAAGTTTAAGGTCGATAAATTTAACGAAAACACTTATTAGTTATGGAAGATGCAAATGGAAGATTATTTATATCAAAAGGATAATTACCTACCATTGGGAAGAAAAGAAAAACAACCAGCGAGTATGAAGTACAAATAATGGGAGATTCTTAACAGAAAGGAACTGGGAACGATACGACTGTGCTTAACAACATCTATGGATTTCAAGTTTTGAAAGAAAATACTATAGAGGATGGATGAATGCATTGGCTAAAATATATAAAACACCCTCGACTTCAAACATGGTATTTCTAATGAAGTGATTATTTAATATGAAGATGTCAAAAGATGGGTCTGTTGCCGATCATTTAAATGAATTCAATACATTTACTAATAAGCTAAGTTTTGTAAAAGTAGAATTTGATTATGAGGTTAGGGATCTTCTAATATTTTTATCATTGCTAGAAAGTTGGAACGACTTGGTCATGGATGTAAGTAACTTTGTTTCTGGTTCAAACACTATGAAATTTGATGATGTTGTTGGTGTAATCCTTAGCAAGGAAATGAGACAGAAAATCACAAGTGAGACATCAGGTATTGCATTGAATGTGGATAGCATGGGAAGAAAAATGGAAAGAGGAAAGAGTCTAGGAAACCATGGGATGTCTAGGAAGAGAAAATCCAAATCTAGACTAGGAAATATAGAGTGTTGGAATTATGGAAAGAAAGGACATCTGAAGAAAGACTACAGATCTCCAAAGAAACAAAGAGATGGAAAACAGGAGAAAAAACAGGAAGAAAATGTAGTAGGTGATGTATTACAAGATGCTTTGATTCTTTCTTTAGATAATATTATCGAGTATTGGGTAGTATATTTAGGGGCTTCATTTCATGCCACACCCCACAAGAAATATTTTTAAAATTATGTTCAAGGTGATTTTGGACAGGTTTATTTTGGTGATGATGAACCATGTAAAATCATTGGAATGAGTAAGGTACAAATAAATCAAAATAATGGAAACCAATGGTTATTGAAATAGGTGAGACATATAACAAATATGAGAAGAAATCTAAATTCAACAAGATAGTTGGAAAGTGAAGGATACATATCTACATTTACAGATAAGGCGTAGAAGATCACTAAAGGATCACTGATAATGGAAAAAGGAGATAAGGTAGGTACATTGTATTTATGTACTGGTAATGCCGACTCTTGAATATATTTAGCTTCTAAAAGTGTGGATACAACATTGTGGAATCATAGGCTTGTACACATGAGTGGGAAGGGGATGCATATACTTCATAAAATGAATTTTTTGTCAGATCTTAAACAAGTTGATTTGGATTTCTATGAACACTCTGTTTATGGAAAACTGAAGAGAGTCAGATTTCTCAGGGTTGGAAAGGAAAAGAAGAGTGAAAATTTATAGCTTGTGCATACATATGTATGGGGACCAACTCAAGTATCATCTCTTGGTGGCTCTCGTTATTATGTTACTTTTATTGATGATTCAACTAGAAAAAATTGGGTTTATTGCATTAAAAAACAAATATGATGTTTTTGATACTTTTAAGAATTGGAAAGCTTTGGTTGAGAATGGGATAGGAAAAATCACAAATTGACACTGTCTTAGGGTGAGTACATAGAGAAGGAATTGGAGAGGTTTAGAATGAAGAATGAAAAACCAGTTAGTACACCTTTGGCAAACCATTTCAAATTAACCAAGGAAATGTGTCCCAAGACACAAGAGCAGATAGAATACATGTCTGAGGTCCCTTATTAATCAATAGTTGGCAGCTTGATGTATGCTATGATGTGCACATGAACAAATATTACACATGTAGTGGGATTTGTGAGCAGGTTTATGAAAAATCTAGGTAAATGTAACGTACCCAACGCCCAACTAAGAAGCATTACATGCGAAAAATCATTAAATTATTAAGATTTACTACTAATCAAATTACTGTAGCTTACCAACTGCAGATCACACACACATTTGACCATTTTATTGATACTACAGTTCTAAATGCATCTAACAACATATATTAAACATGAATACAATTTTTCAAGCAACAACAAACACACAACATTCATACACCTTATTTAGACAACGAAATTTAACATAAGAATAGAACATAAAAACTTATATGTTAATGATTAACCAACTGGATGCAAACAAAGGATGAACCTCCCAACCATATACACTGTTGATAATTTTCTCTCACCATCAAGCCACCCCCGAGTTGAGGCTACGATTCCACAAGGAGATTGGGTCCACTAGCTATCCACTCTCCACACAGAGTAACCCCAAACCTAGGTTCTAGTCTCACGACAATTCCAAATCTCCAGTTCTCTCTTTTCCCCACAACCTGCACTACCCAAGGAATGTACCCCCTTGAATTATCATAGTCCCATGGGCTGTACCATTCATTTATTAGGGCCACTAGTGAATTTGGTTGGCCAGAAATCACTCAACTGGGAACTCTAGGAATTCTCAATTGTTTCATGTTTTCTCACAACAATTGTCACAAGGATCTGAGATATTTCCTCAACAAGAAATCACACCACAGGATTACAACCTGAGTTACCAGTGCACAAGCCTCTATCTCAGCATAAAAACACAACCAAACAATGGCTTCCTTCAAGTATACCATGGCAGGTCCTCTTCCCAACCCTCTGCCCTTCTTTGCTACCCAAATTTTGTATGTAAAAACTATTCCTAATATGTATAAAAATTTCCTCTTCTTCCTTGCTTGCTTGAATCACACTCTTCTCAAGGATGATTGTACTTCATATAATTCTCTCCAATAATTGTGGGATGTGACCACTCACACCCACCATCTTACATGGGTTTAAATGATTGGACTCTCATACACTCAATCGAAAAATAGAAGGTTATACACAAAGATAATAATTTCAGGAATGTTGGTTGGATTAATACCCATGAATAATTCCCCCTTGTATCCCTCTCTTTTATGGATTCATATCCTGTTGGAAATACTAAAACAACTGAGAGGGGGGGGGGGG
>ML787698.1:41469-77271 GCA_009831015.1 Picea engelmannii | reverse complement strand
ATGAAAGTATTTTTCATGGGCATTGTTATTCATGTAATGGATATGGTCACAAATATTTTGAGTGTAGATCTTATGAAAGGAGATATAATGGAAGATTTTATAACACCATGAGGTGTTGGAGATGTGATCAAGTAGGACATATTACTGTTCACTGTAACACCATGAGATGCTACAGCTGTAGTGGATTTGGCCACAAATCCCATGAGTGATGGAACACAATAAGAAAGTCCATGATGAGGACTTCACATAGCATGGCTAGAAGAAGGAATGAAGTAAGAAAGGGAGACATCTTTGAAAAGATGGATGCTCAGAGCTCAAAGTTCTGAGAAGAAGGAACCTCTATAGAAGTGGGTGAAGAAGACAGAACAACCAGAACATGATGAAATACTGAAGGGAATCTCAAGTAAGTCATCTACTGAAGAATACATGGGTGACAGTGGTATCAGTCGTGTACATACACAGGCTAACCTTTTATAGGTCGCGTACATATGCGAGTTGTCTGTGAAACATGACACATATATGTTGTAAATCCTTGGGAAAAAGGCAATGCACATGGGTTGCAACTTGATGTGATGGCATAACTCTATGTTGCAGGTTCTGACATTGTTTATTGTAGGTTTTGACACTATTTGCTGCAGGTTTTCATGGTTCTATGTTAGATAATGTAAGGCGACGATGTAAAATAAATCTTGGGTGCATGGCACTAACCCATGAGTATGGATTGATGTTGATCTATTGGGGTACATGGCTGGTACATATTTGAGTTTGATTGATATATATTATGATGTATTATTGGAAGCATATGGTGGTTATCATGGTGCATGCAATTTTCATGTGGTTGGGCTACACATTGAGACATGATGTACAAATCCAGGAAATGATGTACGAGTGTATGACATGTCTCACTTGTTTGATCAGACCAACAGAGATCAAACATTAGAACAACTAATATAAGAAACTTTTTGGGGTCTTGTATGAAGTTGTTGAATGATAAAAAATCTTTACAAGTATTACAGAGTCTGTTAGAAAAGTGAAATTCTAGAGAAGAGATGAAATTAGAACACAAGAGAGTCAATTAGGTTTGTAAGAAGATAAGAACAAGTAGGGAATTCAGGTTGAATACAAACATTGGACATTTCAATATGGGTGATATCATACTAGACTTAGGGTCTGATGTAAATGTTCTACCTAAGAAGACATGGGAAGCTATGGGGGAACCTACATTGGGATTTTCACCTATTCAATTGAAGCTATCAAATCATCATAAAGTGGTACCAATTGGTAGATTGAAGGGAATACTCGTATATCTAGATGGTCTGTGCACTATGGAAGACTTTGAATTGATTGACATGGTAGCTAACACTTCACCATATCCAACATTTTTGGGAGTGGATTGATATTTTGACAATCAAACTATTATTAACTTAAAGACTAGAAAATTATCTTTGAATCAGGAGAATACATAGTTATTATGCCATTAAATCCCTTAGAAGGAGTAAGGTATGTTGAACCTACGACAAAAAATGTTATTGCAGAATATATAAACCAATTGTATAGAACTACCGCGCAAGAAGAAGATTATGTTAACCCCACTGTAGATGACATATTGAGCTTGAGAAGTATTGGTTCCTATGCTTCAAACTCAGATAAATGATTGGAGAATTAGGAACATCGATTGCATGATTTATCCACCAGAAGATGCAAAAGGATGATGCACCCACTAATATGGGTTGGTATAGAGGTAAGGGAACCACCCAATTTTTATGGTCATAATTATTTAGAGGAATTTTTAACAAAGTTTGAGTTAGAAGTTTTTGAAAATTAGAGGTCACCAATTTTGGACATTTCTTTGAAAGCTACAACTACACATTGGTGGGGTACCTATAAGGAGAAAATTCAGAATTGGTATGAATGCAAGAGGTTATTGCGCATCAAATTTAGCGCAGAGCAGGAGAACAAATATGTGGAGAAGTATGATGGGATGGGAAAACCTAGAGAACATGTAGAAATATGTATAACTCAATGGAGATTAGTACCAATAGAAGAGTGGTCACCACTTTATTCATACATTGGAGGGAATCCCAAGGAATTGGTACACATAATTGGAACAACTTAGGGAAATTACAAATTGGGAGGAGATGAAGCAAAATTTTGTGATTACATTTACCTTTGAGCATGATAATCCAAAAATATATACAACACTAAATTTGGTAAGAGATAGGATTTTTGAAGAACCATAAGTGGATATTGTGAAAACTTATCAAAACCAGAAGAGACAGAAATTCAGAAAGTTATTACATTATTATCATGTTGCAGAAGAAGAAGAACCAACAAAAGAAAACTCGCGCAATATACATATCACAAAAGTTGAAGGGGAAAGAGAAGTAGAAGGTCCATAGTTAGAGTTAGAAGATTATGTTGCACCATTGAAGATCAGGAAGGTAAATATTGGAACAACAGAAAACCCAAAGATTGCAAGTATTGGATATTATTGGGATAACCAGACAACAGAAAGAATAATATAGTTACTGAATGAGTGTAGTGACCTATTTCCAACAAACTTTTTAGAGATGAAAGGGGTTGATATGAATATCCCTTTGAAGTGAGATTCCATACCAAAAAGACAAAGACCTTACAGGTTGAATCCAGTGTATAAGTAGAAGGTGAAGGAAAAAATTAATAAGATGTTAGAGGATGGTGTGATATAACCTGTGAAATAATCTGAATGGATTATCCCTATGGTAGTGCAGGAGAAGAAGCAAGGGGGAAAAAGGATCTGTGTAGACTTGAGAAAGTTGAATTATGCATGACTACATGATCCTTTTCCTACCACATTTACAGATGATGTTTTGGAGAATGTAGGGGGTCAAGAAGCATATTCATTCGTTGATGTATTTTCAGGATATCACCAGATCCTAACTGCACTAGAAGATAGAAGATAGACATAAGACTACATTTTCAACATAATGGGGATCATATTAGTATATAATGATGCCATTTTGGTTGAAGAATGTTCCTGCAAGTTTTTCAAGGGTAGTAGTAGCTTCCTTTAAGGACTTTATTCATAAGTTTTTGGAAGTTTATTTGGATGATTGGACAATTTTTAGCTTATTGAAGGATCATGTGGAAGTGTTATGATTGATGTTAGATAGGTGTAGACAATGTCAAATTTCATTGAATATTAAGAAAATCATTTTCAACGCACCTTTTGGTATTCTGTTAGGGCATGTGGTGTTTTAAACAATATCTTCTAGTTGATCCTTGCCAAAATTGCTGTCAATGTTAACTTACCACCACCTAAGTCAGTGTGACAGTTAAAAAGTACACTTGGTCATACATGATACTACATGAAGTTTATAAGGGGATATGCACAGATTACTGCACCGATGGATAAATTTTTGAAGAAGGACATCAAGTATCAGTGGAATGATGAGTGCCAATAGAGATTGGATATATTGAAGGATAAAATAGTGATAACGCCAATTTTGGTGTTTCCATATTGGTAAAAATAATTTCACGTGGATGTGGATGCATCTGCAATAACACTTGGAGCAGTATTAACACAACCAGGAGAAGGTGATATAGATCATCCTATAGCATTTTCAATTAGGAGGCTATTAGATTCATAATATAATTACAATACAACAAAAGAGAAGGATTGGCCATGGTGTATACATTGCAAAAATTCAGACATTATTTGTTAGGTCAACACTTTAATATGTTTACATATCACTTTGGTCTTAGATATTTAGTCAATAAGACAATGTTGGGGGGAATAATATGTAGATGGCTACTATTTTTTTAGTAGATTGATTTTGAAGTTGTGGTGAATCCTAGAAGATTTAATGTAGGGCCAAATCATTTTTCCAGAATAACTAATGGAGAGGAACCAAGTAACTTGGAGGAAAATTTACTAGATGCATAATTGTTTTGAGTACCGATTGTTGATGAATAATTTGCTAACATTATTGAATTTTTGAGTACAAGATTTTCCCCAAAGGAATTTAATACTGCACAGAAGAATAATTTGGTAGTTAGAGATGCAGAATAACAACTGATTGTAGGGAACTTGTAAAAACTTGGTGCAAACAACATTTTGAGGAGATGTGTTATGGAGCATGAAAGGACTATTATTTTAGCAGAAGAACATGAAGGAATAGTTGGAGGACATTATGCAGGGAAATCTGTTGCGCATAAGATATTGCACACATGATTATGGTGGCCAACAATTCACAAGGATGCAAAGGAGTATTTTTAGAATTGTGATGTCTATCAGAGGGTTGGAAAACCATCTAGGAGGGATGATATTCCATTAAGACCTCAAGTAACTTTGAAAGTGTTTTACAAGTGGGAAGTAGATTTTGTAGGACCAATTAATCAACTAGCCAAAATATTAGGAGCAATGTATATCATTACAACGACATAATATCTGACCATATGGGATAAAGAAGCACCAGTGAAGGATTGCAGTGCAAAAACTACAACACACTTCTTATTTGAGAAAGTAGTCACAAGGTTTGGATGCCCTAGAATTCTAATGAATGATCCGAGGACACATTTTATCAATATTACTACGCAAGTAATGACTGAAGAATTAGAGATACATCATCAGAAGAGAAATCCTTACCGTCCTCAAGCCAATGGGACAATAGAAACATTTAACAAGATATTAGAGAATTTCTTAACCAAGATTTGAAATGTGAACAAGGATGATTGGGATTTGAAGGCACCAACAATGTTATGGGCATACATAACTACATGCAAGAAGATTACAGGGTAGACACCTTTGATATTGGTGTATGGACAAGAAGAAATAGTTCCTTTGGAGTATTTGATACCTAATTTATGCATTGCAACAATTACAAATATGATAGAAAGAGACACAACTCAATAAATATTGACACAACTCATGGAACTAGAAGAAGACATGATTGTAGCTGGTTCCCATCAGGAAGTACAAAAAGAAAAATATAAGGCTTGGCATGATATACATATTAATAAGAATAACTTTAAGGAAGGATATCTGGTTCTCCTATATGACAATAAATAGTTGCAGCACCCAGGGAAGTTTAGGATGCATTGGCTAGGTCCATATGAGATAAATTTTGGCATAGATGGAGGTGTTGTGCAGCTGCAGGATTTAGCAGGAAAGGAAATGCAAGGATTGGTGAATGGTAGTCGACTCAAACTGTATAGGGACAATCAACCTTCCAACCATTAGTAGTTGTCACACAAAAATTATAACTATACATATCGTATATAGTAGAAGTCAAAAAGAAGAAAGAGGAAGAAAAAAACTAGAAAAAGAAGGAAAAAGGAAGAAAAAAATGGAAAAAGAAGAAAAAGCCAAAAACAAGTAAATAGATTGACAAGTGGTAGATAGACAGTTGAAGGATACAATGCACAACAAAATTCAGAAAGTGGTATGACAAAACCTGAAGACATTGCACGACAAAAAAAGTGTACGCAACACACCAGGATAGAAATTGACTGTAAAGAGAAAACCGACGACCGGTAAAGTAAGGCACATTTATGACAGGGTTTATAAAAGGGAAAAAAAATGAAAAGGAAAACACTTGTGATTTTGAGAAAACAAGAGAAACAGAGCGAACATGTTGCGATTGTGTGAGGAGTTGTGAAGAATCCAACTTAGAGTTAGAACGAAATTTGCTCGAGCTAGAACAATGACACCACCGAAGGTCATAACACCTAGCATGTTAGAAAGAAGTATAAGAAGCGCCAACAAACCGATGGAGGATGTGACAGGGGTGGTAGATCTGGATGAAATTCTCCCACCAAAAAGTGAGTCATTTAGTCCAACAATGGTCGAGGAGTAGAACCTAGAGGAAGAATAAACACAAGTAAATAAGGCAGAAGATGGTCGAAACCCTAGAACATAAGCACACCCTAATGCAACAAAACCAGGAGTGATGTACACACAGGGGGAACAAAATGAAGAATTTGATGAAAATATAGAATTAGATGAGTTTATGGCAACATAAAACATTAGTGTAGAACAACATGAGAATGACACAGATTAGGACACAAAGGAGGAAGCACCGAATGAGACAACAGGTCCATCAAAGAGGAAAAAAAGGAAAACAATAATAGTAGTGCACAAAAAGAAGCATATTTCACTGTCATTGCCCCAAATTCCAAATTCATTAATAGTTGTAGAATATATGCTAGGTTGTGTTCCCAAATTGAGGTACATAGATAACGATGTCACAGAGGTGGATAACTTTCCGGAGATTGCACAAGAAATATGTATGGAGAACAAAGGGATAAGATGATTAGGATTCCCAATATCTGAACCTAAACAAGGGATTATGAGGTTGTACAATTCAAGCATCATGAATTTATTAGAAATACCTCACTTTGGCAGGGGGAAGGATGTCAATTCCTGTGTCAAACAATTAATGGGGAGAGTACATGGAGGATTTTTGTGTATGGACATACCTATCCCAATTGATGTAGACTTAATTTCAAATATCACAGGGCTTCCAATAGATGGGGTGAATCCAAAGCAGTATTTAGATGATAAGACGAAGGAAAAAACCATTGCAGAAGAAGTAAAATCCTAATTTGGCATGAACATGGGAAGCATAGGCATGACTATCAAGAACATAAATGAACAAAAAACAAGATTCATGACAAATATGATGGCTTGCAAGTTACTTAGAAAATGTCGAGACAATACTTAGTTGGGCACCATACTTGCTCAACCTATTTTTGGAAGATTTTAGAGATGCGCAGGATTCTGGGACAGAGTTCCATTATTCTTGGTTGCTAATTTTGATAGCCTTAGTGGCATGGGAATAAATGAAATACTCAACCTTCTATGATAGAAGAGGAAGGTGACACACAATAAGGTATATAACCCTGTGGCACAAAACATATCCGAAGCAGAGGAAAGCCAATACTAGAATTTTTGGCATGTATCTTGATGAGATACATGAAAATATAGCAGAGACATGGGGGATCTTACTTAAAGTGGTGAAGGAGAATGAAGGGATAGAAAAATTCAAATCATCTAGGAATAACATGTGGATACAAGCAAAGAGAGACCCAAAGAAGAAATGGTTAAAGATGCAGTACTGTATCAAAACAAAAGAAGTACACTGGGTGATATGGGAATGACCAGATCAGTGGAAGGTACCAGTGGTTGTCAAGAAAGGAACACAGGGTAAAGAGAAAGCAAGAACTAGAAAATCAAGTAGTCTAGCAACAAATACCAAGAAAGCATCAGAGCACACCCAACCAACAGAAAGTGTGACGAAAGTAAAGAAGTAGAGAAATAAGGAAACAATACCTAGGGCTTGAGTACTATAAACTGAGCATACATAAGGAAAAAATGGGAAAGCACAGAAAAAATATAACATCCCTAGCCAAGAGGCAGGAAGTGGAGACATACTAGAGGAAAATAAACCCACATAGAAAGAGACAACAACAAAGAAAAAAACATTGATGCAGAAAGGATAACAACACAATAAAATGAAGGAAAAAAATAAGGCCCCTCAACTCACAATAACTGAGGTTGATTCAAAATTGGTGGCAGAAAAAGTGCATGATCGAGGAGAAGAATCCCTATACGTCGCATAGTCACAAAGAGAAGAATTAATGAAAAATTTGATGAAGGTAAAATAAGTTTTGGAAAGCCTACATATCAATGTAGCACAACAGAAAGGCACAACACAACATGAGAAAATCCATGAGGAAAAGGAGATAGTGTAGACATCAACAATAGGAAGTGACACCTTCCAAATCAACCAAGGAATGCTACAAGTAGACAAGGACACAACACATAAAACCTTGAAGGATATAGAGCAATTGGACTTGGTGTTGTCCAAGATTCCAACCAAGTCATTATACAAGTTGTAGATAAGCATCATGAATGAAGTTCAATCAAGGGCCAGGATATATGAGATGAGCTTAGAGACAACCATGGAAGAAAAGGATATATTGGAGATAGCCCTCAAATAAGTGTATCTCGAGAGGGATGAAGAACATCGCATAGATAAAATAGAAAAAAAGCTTGAGGAATTATTTCAAACTATACCAAAAAACACACCAGCAGAGGAGTTAAGCAGATCCAAAAGATAACACAAGCTATGGAAAGTTACTGACAAGAAATCACAAACCTGACAGAGAAGGTGATCCCTAACACTCCACCAAAGATCAAAGAACAAAGGAAATAACAGGTTGTGGAACACATAGAAAATATTGAAGGGGAGATTAACAAAATGGAATAATTGTACAATAGTACAACACAAATGTGGAAAGAATTGCAGGAAGATGAAAATATTCAAGAACTTGATCAAAAGGAGGGAAACATAATCAATGTAGTCCAGGATTTGAAGAAAAAATAGAAGGTGATGAACATACTAGACATGATGAAGACTGCATAGGAGATGAAGACCCTGCAGGATGAGTTGAGGACAATCCAGATGGAGAAACAACTACGACATGCTCAGTTGGATCCATTGTAGGAAGGGACATACATGATGATGACAGAGTTGGAAGAAACAAAGGGAAATGCATAGAAGCTACACTTGGAGAGTGTAGAAGTGTTGAAGGAGCACATAAAAACATAGTTGGTAGAAAGTATTGCATAAAATAGTGCATAAGCGAAAGCACAGGTACAAGAGATGACAAGTAGAGTTCAGGCACTGAAGAAGTCAATGCATGAGGAAAACACTTCCTGAGTGGCTCACGAAGAGCCACATGTTAGTGTTGGGGGCCTTTTGGAGCAGGCTATTTTGGGATAAAAGTTCGAGGAATAAGGAAGAGCACAAAAAATGAGGCAGACAACTAAGGAATGGACCAAAGAAGCAACACAAACCGAGAATCAAGGAAAATAAGCATGAGGAAAATAAGAGTCAAAGCAAGAAACCATTGGAATGAAGGCCAACTGCACACAAGAGGTTGTAAAGTGGATAAACCTAATCCACTAGGGCTAGGGTTTTGGGTCCTTATTGTAAGGTTTTTACCCACTTTTGGTAGTATAAATATATGATGTATGAGGTAGATAGGAGATCATCTTTGAGCATATTTGGGAGTACCTTTGAGAAATTTTCTGAGTTTTGAGCTAGTATTTGTGGAATGGTTTGGTTGAGAGCTATGGAGCTCATGCGGATTCTGTTTTTGAGTTGTATCTGAGGGTTAGGTCACATACTGTGGATATTTTGTGACATTGGTCAACCTCACCATTACTAAATTGATGATGTAATGTGTGTAGTGCAAGATTTTGAAGATGAATAATAAATAAGACAAATCTTTGAGGATGTATCCCAGGGGGGTGAACCACGGTAAAATATTGTGTCAATGTGTGGAAGTTTTTCCCTATTGTGTTTCTATGCTTAATGTTGAATGAATGAATAAATAGATGAATATGTTAGAGTTAATTTGTAGCACGCACTAGGACAATCATGTTGTTTTCTGTAGAATGAATGTTAAGGGTTAATTGAATGGTAAATCTAAATGATGATATGGTAGAATGATGAATATGGAAGTTGAATTATAAATAGGCCTAACATCCATATGAGAATCATTCCTTCCATGATTGCAGACATATGGGTCATGCAATCACCCATAAACCATCTTGGGTGAGACTCCGTTGTGCACTCTGTGCGCAGTGTTTCCTTCTGGTCTCCAGAGGGGACGATGGTTTCTTGGGTTTTTTTGGAGAACTAAGGTAGAACCCGAGTCATCCCATACATCCAACATATTCTACCTAATCTTTTTAGATTTGTAGAAGCTCGTCAGATCCCTTCACTAATTTTATTGGTCAACACTTTCTCCATCCTTATTTGTTTCCGTATGGATGGATACCATAAGAATCAATATCGTCATGCTATAATCATGTTTCCTGGATACAAAATCCATAATTATTTCTATTCAAATATCATAGCATCATTATTTCATAGACACAGACACACACACACACACACACATATCAACAAACTACTCTTAGTCTATAATCATGCCACTGACATGGTCAAGCATGTCTACATGCACAAATGCACATCAATGTGCACCAAAAAATTGATCTTCCGTGCCTATTTTATGCACATGCATTCTATCTTTATTCTATGCATCATGCATCAATTCTATCATGCACTCCAATGCATATCTATTTCATATTTAATCAATTAATTAGCTTTATCGTTGTAGATGGATGTCTTTGAATTTCTCTAGAACCTCGCTACCTCGTGCATTTCTATTTTTCTCAACTATGCACCATTGTCCCCTATTCTAAAGCTGCTATCCAAGCCTTACTTGGTCATCCTGCATTTCCATCCACTAGCTGGTCCACTAGTGTTGCCATTTCACAACTACTTTTATGCAAAGAATCCTATCCTAACATCTTTTGGCTACATTCTCAATATTCATAGTGTTATAACATGCACTATTCTAGCTGAATATTAACACCGCAATCTAATTAACTAGTTCCCATTTTTCTTTACCAATCCGACCTTGGAATACCATTATCATTGACTGGCATTTCAACATTCTTAAATACTTCGTTCATTTCTTCTTTCTAATATTCCTTTCTGTCCATGGATTTTCTCAATATTAAATATATCTCTTCATTTCATTGATTGATTCAATGTGAAGCACGTTTTTTTTTTTAGGGCCATTCAAGACCACCCTGCTCCAATGGAAATGCCACCTTTTTCCTTTTTCACATGTACCTTTCTTTTGTTTCACACTATGATAATAGATGCATCTTTCTTGCTTGTTTAATTTTAGAAAATAGTTGCTAGATCATATCTAATAATTCGTTCTTCCTACATTCCCATGATTTCTCATAGGGATGATTGATCCAACCCTAAGTCACAACTCATCTCATGATATCCTTTCTTCTTCTTTTGCAAAAAACTTTGTTTCTCTTACTATATTTCTATCTTCAAGCTTATGGAGTCCTCCTTTGTAGTTCTTTAATGCTTCAACCATCTGCACAAGCTTGAACTCTTTCCTGTCCAAGGGATCCTATAATTAATTTAAAACATAACCACACAATTATTGGTTGTGTAATATTATCCTCTTTATATAAATCCTTTTCACACAACACTCTTTGTAGAGTGATCTTCTGCTTAATGACAATTCCCTACTAGTAATCTTAGCCTCTCTTTTGTCAAGATATTGCTCTTCAAGTGTGCCTCACCTAAGAATATACACTCTTAATTACACAACAATCATATTTGACACTCACCTCTATCATTGGGAAGTTTTTTCCAAACTTTGACACCATTTAGAAAAAATATTCACATCAAGTAATTACATGGTTCATGGAATTCAATTCCACTTTTCGTTACTTGCCCTGTAGCTCTTTATTACCTCATTTGACTTCTCATAGTGACATGCTCTTGCCTATCTCTTCTTCCATTTGAACCTGTCTCAAAATTACCCATGCTGACATGTAGAACTATGATCTCTTCCTCATGGTTCTAATATCCTTGAGCATATTTCATGATTCCAGTCCTCATATAAGAACTAAATTTTCTTTCTGTACCTCTAATTCTGCAAGAAATATGTTAGAAATATGCATAGCATAAAACATTTCATCATATATAATACATGTTATCTATTCATAAATTTATGAAGGACACATTACACCATTTGAAATTTTGATATTATTGATTCATTTCTCCCCAAAACAACTTCCCAACGACCGTACTCATGCCTCAATCTGAATTATGAGTGAAATGTTACAACAACTTCATGCTGCAATTCCACTCTTTTTACTGCTACAAAAACCTATTTATTAATTATGAGAAATTTAATTTCCCAAATCAAAATTATAGGTTAATATATTTCTTCTACTCAATTCCTTTCCAATGACTATTCATTTTCTCAATTCTGAGCTCCGAGTTGAGAGTTATGGTCCGAAGAAGTTTAGGTTGTTTTACTCAATTTATTCATGTATGCTACATGTGTTTTATTTCTCTTCCTGCACATTTTTAGGTACTCATAACCAAAATATGACTCCATAGATAGATTCTATGGATCATAATATTTCCATCGACTGCTCCTGTTTCGAAAATGGACTTTTGAGCATAGAGTTATGCCCTCTGGAAGTAATACTGGTGCCAAAATTTTACCCTCATTGTTTTGGCTGCAACTTTCTCATATGAGCTCTGTTTCGCGAACCGTTTAGATTGTTGGATAAATCTCTTCAATTTATTTTATTTGAGCTGCAGAGATAGAGTGTACCTTTGTACACTCTATTATTGTGGGTTTTACTTGCTAAAAATGTCATTTAGGGCCTCAAATGCCCTGCAAGTTAATGACCTTTAAAAATATGAAAAATTCAGAAAATTTGACACACAATTCACTGTTTTAATACTATAATAGTTATTTAAATATAAATCATTGATCTCAAATAACGATACATAGTAACCGTTGATATGACCTTGTTGACCATTGATGATTGGTATCATCCTTTGGATACACAAAACATTTTTCCAAAGCTATTGATCCGACCGTCAGTTGTCAATACAATTCCCCGACACCTGATTTTCAAACAACTCTTAAATTGATCGTCAATGATATTTATTGGTGAATGAGAAACTCTCTGCTATATCTGTCGATTCCAGACCACCGACCCATCGGTGATTGACTAACCCTGATGATTGTCAAACACTCTCCCAAATCAGTCGATTTGACCATCGACCATCGACCACTTCTATTGGATGATGTGGCATGACACATGGATCTTGAAGTGACATGACATGTGGATGTTGAAGTTGGATGACACGACATCATGAGGTGTCAAATTGGCTGATGTGGCATGACACATGGATTCTGACATGGCATGACACATGGATGATGATTTCATCATATTATTTTCCCCATTGGCCATCAACGGCTTTTGTTGCTTGTTTGGGACACTTCATCAAATCGACTGAAGCCCGACCACCGACCCATCGTCCATCAAAGATTGAAAAAAATTCGGTAGATTCGACCAACCCCTAACCATCACCCACTGAAAATACTTCGTCAGATTCGGTCGACCCTGACCATTGACCATCGACAGTTAGATATGTCTTAGGGTCGAACCAACTCTTCACCATTTCGATCGATATGTCCATCGACCGTCAACAATTTCTATTGGATAATTTCCAACACTTCGCCAAACTCGACGATCTGACCATTGATTGTCGGTGGATTTTCTTGTCGAACTTCACACTTAGAAAATTTTTGAATTTTCTCTGATTGATTTGGACCATCGATCTCCTTCAACCTCCAAAAGCTAAAATTGAATCTCATTTGTTGATTTGATCAACATTCCAAATGGCTTAACCTTTATGAATTTTTAAATTTATCATAGTGAATCACGACCGTCAATTATGAGATCAACCACGATATGAACTATTGATTCTCCAACTGCCTGTAACTCTACAAGAGACCATTAAAACTTGAATTTCGACCATTCCAGGTCACATTTTGATCTGGGAATTCACCACTCTACTCCACTAACCATCTCAAACTATTCGAATTCATTAAAATTCAAATTTCACTCACGGAATTGGGGATTTCTCTTTAAAATATTTGTTTTTCCCCTAAATTCGTCACAGAAAAAATATGCATCAACGAATTTCACCAATTCGCTCTAATTCAAGGCCATACAAGCCCAGTGTTTGATCCAGAGGCTCTGATACCATAATGTAACTTACCTAGCGCCCAACCGAGCAACATTATGTGCGAAAACTCATTAAATTATTAAGATTTACTGCTAATCAAATTCCCATAGCTTACCATCCACAAATCACACACATATTTGACCATTTGACTAATACTATAGTTCTAAATGCTTATAACAACATATAATAAACATGAATACAATTGCTCAAGAAACAACAAAGACACAACATTCATATGACTTATTTACATAGAGAAATTTAACATAAGAACATAACATAAACACTTATTTGTTAATGATTAACCTATTGGCTAGAAACAAAGGATGAACCTCCTAGTTATAAGCATTGTTGATCATTTTCTCTCATCATCAAGCTATCTTTGAGCTGAGGCTGTGAGTCCACAAGGAGATCTGGTCCACTAGCTATCCACTCTCCACACAAAGCAAACCCAAACCCAGGTTCTAGTCTCACAACAGTTCCAAACCTCCATCTCTCTCTTTTCCCACAACCTGCACTACCAAAGGAATTTACCCCCTTCACTACTCATAGTCCCTCGGGATGTACCATTCATTTATTAAGGCCACTTTTGTGCTACTTATATGTTTAGTATAATGCACTCATTAATTATCATTCCGGGATTTGTAATCAACAGAGTTGCAAGAAACCAGTAAGAAAGGTAATTCTGATGTCATGAGTATAGAACTATTCTAGATTATGCATGTTGGAAACAAAACAAACTAGAAAATCAAAACACACTTTGGTTGTCTTTCACAGAGGGGCTATCTAATCCATTATGGCACATGAAAATATGATATGGAGTTCTTTGACAGATCAACTCTACTATCTGACCCATAAAAATAACTATGCAATCACACTTCTGAAAGGGAAATCACACATCAATCATTAAGACATAGCATGGGTAGTTCAATAGTCAATATACTGAGTATGTTGTGGTTCACAATGTGCTGTTGTAAACTTCACTAGTTCTCCTTCAAATATGTCTGACTATTGCTACCAACATTTATGTCCATGAAACAAAATCAAATTCATAAAAACAGAAACAAAACATATGCAAAACAGAGTAAGTAAAGATCTCCAAACAATCGTATAATCGAAATCCTAGTCTAAACTATACTGCTATCATATGAAAGAATTAAGATTCAACTAATCTAACATCTATACTATTGAAATCAACTACAAACACTAATATATAAGGATGCTGACCTTTGTTGGGCGGTGGGCCCTTGCTGCTTCAACAGGTCAGCGACTAGAGTCTACAGTAAGCTTTCTTTCAATCCACACATTCCTCTTACTTAAATATCAAAACATAGAATTAAACTATGCTAACAAATCAACTCACATTCATTCATAAATGATCAAGAACTGTAAATAAATGACATCCTTCTATTAAACTTCAAATCAGAATGTGTTCTACAATATGTAATGCTGCTTCACATGCTGGATTATACTAACTCTCTACTACCTCCACCATCCTTGCCATGACTATTTAAACAATTTTAGTCGTGAAACACAAGGGGGTGAAATCTTTAGCAAATCAGTCAATTGTCAAATTTATATATTCGGTCACATATTTTAAGCTTCATCCTCATGACACGAAGTGTATGAGGATGAAGCAAATAAACAAACAAGCTTATCATAACCTTGCTAGAGCTTTAATGATTCAACAAACATTCAACAAACATCCAACAATTATCTTTAGTATGATCTGGAGCTAAACTTGGTATATTCTGCTTCCTATATTGGTATCGGATCATGACAAGTGAGATTTGGTAAATGGTACCGGATCCGAACAGTGCACAAGTGGTTGATACCAGATCGTGATAGTCTGTGGCCATTGGTACTGGATCGCGACAGGTGAGATTTGATACCGGATCTGAATGGAAGGTGCACTTGGTACCAGATTCAGACAGTGACAATCTGGCGCATAATTACCGGATGGATGAGATGGTATAGAAAGGCTGGACTCATATAGAGGTCAAAGGTTATACATGGCAAATCAAAACATTAGTACATGAAACATTTAGTCTCCTAGCTCAATAAACCACAAAAAATGCATGAATTAATTATACTTTACCTTATGACCTCATCAATGGCTAATGGTAGTGTTCTTTTTCATTTATCCAAGCTTAGGTAAGACAAAAAGGTATAGATGAGGAGTATAATAAGGTAGTGGGGATGTCAATTTAGAGGCTCAACATTCCCCCATGCCAAAACCATTGCATGTCCTCATGCAACTGAAACAAACCCAATTTTTTTCAAAATTTGAGACTCCATTCTTTACTTCTGTGGATCAATGATGTTGACGGTTGAGGCTTCTGCTTTCAGCTCCCTTTATGACCCTAATGTATTGTAAGAGTCTTAGTACCTTCTTGAGCTTATTAGAAGTCTCTTCATGGTCATATTGAAGTTGCTGGTTGGTTGCCTTCAGTTGCTTGTTTTCCTTTTTGATACACCTGTCTAATAGTTGGTATTCCTTTACTTCTTGTTTGAGTTCCTGGTTTTGTTTTTGCATCTCCCCAATATTTTTCTTCATCCGTGCTTTTTTTAAGGTTCTTGTTGACTCCATTGTTTCTAGCTGGATGTATTCTCTTTCCTCCACTTCCTCCCTCATCCCACATAAAGTAATAGTGACTTGTTCCTTGGTCAAACTAGGGATGTCATCCTGGAATGATAGGTCTTCAGAAGGGGAGGTAAGATCTATTGGATCTTCATGTGTATGAGGACTGACAACTGCTATTACTTTCTTTTCCATGCTCCTTGTGGTTTTTTTATAAGGGGGTACTGGATCAGGGGTGCTCACATGCTTCCTTTTCCTCTTTTCTATTTGTGGAATGGTTACAGTGGATTGTTCTATAGACTGTTCACTTTTATTTTCTGAGTTATTCTTCCCTTTCCTCACAGTTTTTGTCTTATGACCCTTCTCCTCAAGTGCTACTATTGAAGTCTCCTCTACTAATTTGGTTTTACCTTTTGATTCTTGACTTTTAAAAGTATTATTGACTGTGGAAGAGGGCGTTGCTTGTTTACTAGGTTTTTCGTTTTGGCTCACTGATGATGATGGAGTTACCTTATCTTTCTTTCCATTTTTCTTTTGAGGTTCCTTATCTTTCTTTGGAGCAAGTTGGGATTCCTCTACAGGTTTTTTTTTTCTATGGGAAGGTGTTGAGGATTTTCCAGCTAATCCTTTGCTTCCCGATTTCATGTAAAACTAACATCTTAATAAGACCTTGATGGTAAATGCTAGTATTCTCAGTTTTGGATAGGGATTTGACACCTCTTACCATATTGTTCAGACTCACCCATAAAAATATGGGAAATCAATTTTAGGGCCTCCTTCAAAGTGTAATAGAAGGCTAAGATGATATATGAAGGTTACAACATACCTGCCCTCACAAGTGAGGAATCGTTGAAGACTAGCAAGCATTGGATGATATTCTTCTTTGATATAGTTCCTAGGAATCCCCTTTTTCCAATCAGGGTGTTGATGGTCTTCTTTCAAAAATCGTTGGCACATTTCCTTATTGATTCCTACTCCTTTGAAATACTTGGCTCCTCTGTTAGGTAATCCCGTGACTTCCATTAAGGTTTCTTCATTGATTGTTAGCTGCAGATTACCTATGTGCACAATCTCTCCATCATAACCCTGAATAAATGCATGAGATACCTTCTCATGCCAGCCTGTGAATTTCTCCAAAAATGGCATCCATCTCGCTCTAGCATACTTCTCTATACACAGTTGGAACTCCTTAGTCTCTCTATAAATCTAGAAGACCGGTTCATGCCTACTTACAACCATCTTTATAAATTGTGAGCAAAAAAATTGGGCTCTAGCACAAGGATTTAGTCAGCTGATGAGGGTAAGGGTTTGGTACCGGAGATCGCAGGGAGGAGTAAGCTCGGAACTGGATAAAAGTTGGTAACGAAAAAAAAACTATGGTGATGGCGTCGCTAATTCGAATGGTGAGTTTAAGAAAAGTTGTCGCAAAGGAAAATTAAGACAAGATGAGGCTCATCTGGATGGCTTTGCCACCTAGATAAGTCATTTCATTTCTGCCCGTTAGCGTAATGATGGGGACAGAACGTTGGGTGTCGAAGCATCATTGTTGTTTGGGATAGGTGATTGGACCTTTGAGTGGTGAATTTGATGTTGAATCATGGCTCATGACACAAGATAAGTTCGTGATTTGCTTAAGGATGAAGCACACTCGTGGCTCATCATTACTAGACATGCTTCATATTCACACTTTTGATGTGATTTTGCCCGCAATAATTTTCAAGCACTTATGTGATGAGAGGATTGATTAAGGTTAGGCATATGGTTATGAGGGAGTGAAAGTTAGGTGCATGGTTTTAACACTAAGGTCATAAGATCTAGTATACATTTTCATACCTATTGTAGTTTTATAAGCAAAGGAAAATAAATAATACCATGTTACCTTTTATTTTACCATTGTATGATCAATACCCATAGCATATGCGACTGCCTTTATATTTGAAGCTTGTAGATTGTTAGAGTTCATCTTTTTAGGCTGGAGTTTTCTAGAAGCTTGGTACTGGAATTTCCTGTACTTCATGAAACTTCTTTATTCTATGCTTATCTTCTTTTGTGTCTGGTTCTGCAGGGTTGTAGGGTGATCATGCTGGTTTCCGAAGATGGGATGTGAGTTTGAAAAAGAGTTCTGAAGGAGCTCTTTGACCCTCCCCCATGTCAAGGATGTTGCATATCCTTATGCAAGAATATTCAACACTCTGTATCATAATGGAGAAAAGATGATAAGAGAAAGGAAACCAAATCAAATTCCAAAAGTAAATTTATCACCTAGCATATGATCACATGCCTAAAAAAATTGAAATTACCTTTCTTTTGATGACTTATTAACAAGGGTAGCATTCAGTAGTGAAAACAAGGAGGTTTTTATATTTTTGCCAGAAGAACAGATCCAACCTAACTTGCTTTAGAGATTTACTATCATTAGATGTTATGGATAAATTTCATAGTATAATTAGATTAGAATCCCTAGTTAGGGCTCCACTCTTAAGAAGTTTCCTTCTTAGGTAATGTAGGCTTTAGATGTCAGACCAGTAAGGTTGACTTAGGGTAATTCTCAAATGGAAATTTGCTTGTAATAATTATCTTTGTTTATTAATCTGAAGTTGTATCTCATAAATGTTAACAATGAGCTTTTCTTGTAGTGTTCATCTTTTAGATGACAAAAGTGGATTTTTCAATCAGACAAGTATAGATGAGACATTTCTCAACTAGAACCCATTGTCAGCAAGCCTGTTTAGTATTCCAGTGGGGTAGTTGTGATAATTAGTGAGAGACATCCCTTCCCTAGGCAGAATGCCCCATTGCCAACAGGCCTGTTCAGTACCCTGATGGGTTTTCCTAGTCATACCACAAACCGGTACCCGCTGCCAGCAGACCTGTTCAATATCCCGACGGGTTAGTCTCTTAAACCATTTTTCCATCAAAGGCTTTTTGTCCATAGTCACCTATTTCAATTTTGATTAAAGTGTGATTTTGCATGGTGACAGGGGAGGCTCGTCTGAAAACCTTTTTATAGGCTAGGATGGTATTGGGTTGGAAGGTGTATTCTCTTATTTGGATGTCTTTAAAAATTTGTCTAAAGGAAAAATAAACTTTTGTATTCCACATTGGATCCAGATGTATAATTTTGTCTGAGTTTGTCCATAAGAGAATGACCTAAAATTACCTTAGGGTACTGATACATCCTCTTCCATAAAATTTTTCCTAGTGTGCCCTTGACAGAGAGTGTTCATATGCTCATATGTTACTCTTTAGAAAAGATAATCCAATGAATACTATTGAAGTCTAGTTAGGGTGAGATAGTTACTTGTAGGCTAATATAGTTTTTATCCCTTTAATCATGCTGAAATATTGGATAAAGGCAACCTCTAGACTTGGAAGCAGATTAAGGATGGTTCTTTTAACAATCATAGGTAAATATTATGTCTTCTTTGTCAAGCAAAAGAACCGAAAGAAATTAAAAATACTTCCCTTTAGTCAGCATTAAAACCAAAAGAAATTATTGCTTTGTAAGGGCTGCCATTTGATGTTGCATTCGATTTCTTGGTTCCATCTTAAGTGGTTGCTGCATGGATTCATACTTCATATTAATTGACATAAGATTTTGAAATATGCGTAGCATTCCTTGTCAATTAGGTGATATGTCCTGGTAGTACCGTATAAGGACAGACTTCTGGTACCAGACCAACACAAGATTGTTGGTACCAGACCAGACCAAGATTTCTGGTACCGGAGTAGAACAAAGTATTGTTGATGCCTACAAAAATGATGTATAGCAAGTTCATGAAGGATCAAATAAATTATATAAATCTACTTTCAAAGATAAAATGCGAAAGTAAAACAAAAGGAGGTAATAATCCCTTGTTACCTTAAGCTTATTAACATAACACAATCCACACCTATGTACAAAAGTTTAAAAATAAACCAATCAATCAATGTGGATCAGTAGGAAGGTCTCCTTCCTTACTGATCACCTGCATATATGAATTCTGTAGTATACGAGTCAAAAATTCCTCTTTTGATAGGGGTTTGTTATAAATTCTCAACCGGTGACCATTCACAAGTAGTGGTGTCTGTTGTTCGTCAATTGTCTTTATCCTGATTGAACCATTATCATAGACAGTGTCAATTTCATAAGGTCCCATCCAACGAGTAGTTAACTTACCTTTAAAGTTTTTGAATCTGCTGTTGTACAACAGGGCCCAATCTCCTTGTTGAAATTTTTTCTTTTTGAGATACTTGTCATGCCATTTTGTTCTCTACTCTTGAATGGGGGTGGTTCTTTGGAGTGCTTCCTACCTGATTTCGTCCAACTCATTAAGCCGTAAGAGTCTTTATTGCTGGGCTTCATCCAAGTTCACGCCAACTTGTACTACAGTCCTGAAGGTTTTGATTTGGAATTCTATGGGGAGAAGTACCTGCTTCCCATACACCAACTCGTAGGGTGTATCTCCTGTTGTATTCCTCCAGGTGATTCTATAAGCCCATAAGGATTCTAGTAATCTGTTAGCCCAGTCCTTGTGGTGTAGCTATATTGTTTTGGTGAGAATGGACTCAATAAATTTGTTGGTAGATTCTACTTGTCCATTTGCCTATGGATGGTAGGGTGTAGATTTCTTGTGTTTAATTTGGTACTGTTCTGTAACAACTTTGACTAGATTAGAGGTAAATTGAGTTCCCTGATCAGCCACAATTTCTCGAGGTACACCAAATCTAGTAAAGATGTCATTAAAAAGGAAATCCACCACTGATTGTTCACTTGCAACTGGTAAAGATTTTGCTTCAACCCATTTAGTCACATAGTCAGTACATACAAGTATGTACTTTTTCTTTTTAGGGTTAATGGGCCCTACAAAATCTAATGCCCATTTCTTGAAAGGCTCAATGACTACTTGGGATTGAAGTGGCATTTGGTCTCGTGCAGTAGGATTACCCATTCATTGGTATTCATCACAATTGGATATATAGGTTTTAGCATCTTTCAAAATATGAGGCCAATAATAACCAAATTGCAGAACTTTATAAGCGGTCCTCTTGTCTGCGAAGTGTCCTCCACAAGGACCATCATGGTAGGATTCCAAAATATCATGAATTTCATATTCCCTTACACATCTCCTGATTACCAAATCTGGTCCTGATTTGTAGAGACAATCATCGTGCCACATGTAGTTTGCACTTAGCTAAATTACTTTTTGTTTTTCTCTAGGAGACAATTTCTGAGGCATCTTCCCTGTCACAAGATAGTTAGCTACATCTGCATACCAAGGAGTGAATGTAGAAATAGAAAACAAATTTTCATCAGGAAAGTTATCTTCTACCGGTGTGTTATCTCCTAGATGAATCATTCTAGATAAGAAATCAACCACAAGATTATCCTTACCAGGTCTATCAATAATGTTGATATTAAAATCTTGTAATAATAAAAACCATCTTGTAACTCTAGGATTTGTTACAGGTTTGTTCATTAAGAATTTGATGGCTGAATGATCAGTGTGTACAAAAGCTTGATATCCTGTAATATAGTGTCTAAATTTATTGATAGCATGAACCATAGCTAGTAGTTCTTTTTCTGTGACCATATAATTAACTTCAACTAGAGACAGATTTTTACTGACAAAGTAAATAACATAAGACATTTGATTTTCCCTTTGTCCAAGAACTGCCCCAAGAGCTATGTATGAGGCATCGGTACAGATATGAAAAGGAAGGGACCAAATTGGTCCTCTTAATATAGGGGTAGTTGACAATTTCTGTTTTAGAATCTCAAAAGATATTTGACATTCATCATCCCACTTAAATTCAACTTCTTTAGATAATAACTTGAATAAAGGGGTACCTAGGCTTGTAAAATTCGGAATGAATCTTCTATAGTAGCCAACATGCCCTAAAAATCTATGAACTTCCTTTTGTGAGGAAGGTATTCTGATTTGTGTGATAATATGAATATTTTCCGAATCAACTCTCATTCCAGAACCAAATATGTGATGTCCCAAAACGATACCTTCAGTGAGCATCATGTTTGAATTTTCATTACTTAGGGAAAGATTAGTTTCCTTACACCTAATAAAGACTTTTTCTAGCTGGTCAAAGCTTCCTGGAAGTCTTTTCCATGGATTGTAAAGTCATCCATGTAGACTTCCACACAATCATTGGTCAAACCAGAGAAAATGTTTAGGACAGCCCTTTGAAAAGTGGTCGGGGCATTGCAAATTCCAAAAGGAAGAACCCTATAAGCATAGGTTCCCCATGGGCAGGTGAAAGTGGTCTTCTCCTGGTCTTCGGGTGCTATTTGTATTTGGTTATAACCACTAAACCCATCTAGGAACAAAAAATACTTCTTTCCGGACAAGGTATCCAACACCTGATCAATAAATGGTAAGGGAAAATAATCCCTATGGGTGGCTTTGTTCAACTCCCTGAAGTCTACACATATTCTCCACTTACCATTTTTCTTGGAAACTATGACAAGTGGAGACACCCATTGACTATATGAAATGGGGTATATGAGATTGACTTGAAGGAGTTTTTGCAATTCCTCTTTTACAATATCTTTAAGGGCTGGATTCATCCTTCGTTGAGGCTGTCTAACTGGTTTGATTTGTTCATTAGTGTAGATATGATGTGTGCATGTGTCAGGGTGAATTCCTTTCATGTCTGCATAATCCCATGCAAAGGCATCAAATTGTCTTTGGAGCATTTCAATTACTTGTGTCTTTTGTTCTGGTTCCAAACTAGAGTTGATATACAAGGGTTTTCCTGGGCTAATCTCAACAAGTTCAGTACTTTCTTCCTTCTCTGAGGGAGATGGTGATAAAGTATATAATTGAGTGATATCAGGGTGCCAAGTTTGTTGAAATTCGGAACTGAAAATGTTTGAAAACTCTACAAAAGACCTCGGATATTCAATACAATTTGTATCAACCAAAAATAAACTTAAGACTTTTTCATTTGATTGTTCTTGCATTCCTTTTACCTGTTCAAGTGTTAACAGGGGTCTGATGCAATCTTCTTCTGCATAAGGGTTTTCTAACCAGACAGGTATCTCCTGTGCTGGTTGGGTAGGAGGAAAGAGGACAAGATTTTGGCTATGTGTGCCATTGGATATAGTCATCTCACCAGACCAAAAACTGATAAAGGCATCTACTGTGGCCAACCAAGGACGACCAAGAACCAGAGGATGTCCTGGTTTGGATGATGATTTAGAACAGATGACTAAAAAGTCTACTGGATATTCCCAAGAAGCTAGAGTGACTGTGACATCATCTAGACTTCCGACAGGGCTAATGACTGACTTATCTGCCAACTCTATCATGGTTTGGGTTGGTCTTAACTGGTTGATTTGGAGATTTTGCATAGCGTCAAAAGACATTACATTGATTTCTGCACCCAAATCAATGAGTGTGTTTGGTAAAGAAATACCATTAATTTCAACAGTGACTACTGGGTTCCCAGGGTCATTATATTTGTATGGCATTTCAGAAATAAATTCAGATAATTGCCCCACCACTTGAACAAGGGGAGGTTCCTTCTTCTTCCTTCCTGGTTTCTTAAGGCAAATATCCCTTATGATTTTGGCATATATGGGGATATCCTTAATGGCTTGCAACATAGGTATTTTTATACATACATTTCATATTTCATCCTCTATATCTTTGTGCAAGGATGGGTTAGGTTTCTTCACTAATAGTCTTTTGGGGTAGGGTGGAAGATTAACTTTTTGAGGTACTCGTACAGACTGAGAAGTGATTGGAATAGGAGGGGAAGTCTCTTCTTCTGCAGGGGTGGTTTGAGTGTTTTCTTCCTTAGAATGATTATCATTTTGTTCCTAAATTATTACTGTAGGATTTGATTGATTTATAGCTTTCCCTGATCGTAGTTGAATTTCATAGGTGGGAAAGGTTTGAACTTCTATATTCTACATAGGTTGGGTGGGTCTATTATTGGGGTTAGGGATTGGCTGGGTAGGGATTTCTGTTGGTCTCGGAGGGTTGTGGTAAGCTTGGTTTTGTGACTATTGATTAACATTTATAGGTACTTGCTACTACTGGTTAGGGTTTAAGGGGGTTGTAAATTGTTGTTGTATAGGAGGTGGGAGTAAATCTTGCATCTATGGTGGGTTAAATCCAGGTAGTAATTGGGAAATGTTTGCAGGATACACTGTGGATATGTAGGGTAAGAGGGATTCCCATACACAAGCCCCCTCCAACCTTGTTGCCAAGGTTGAGTTTGAGCTTGCTTAGGTGTCCATTGTGGATAGGTCATTGGGGAAGGACCCCATTGTTGTTGTTGATATTGTGCATTAGGGTCATAAAATGAATTGGGGTTTTGTGCTCTCCAAGGTCTTATGAAAGGGTATGATTGTTCTTGTGAGAGTCCTCCTCCCCTATACATGGCTTGTAGTTCAAGAAAAATTGGACACTCAGATGTGGGGTGCTCTAGTGTACACATGCCACATATTTCTATGACATTTAATGGAGATTCTTTCTCACCATGCTTCTTTCGGCATCTAGGACAGAATATTGCTAAAACAATCTCTTCTTCTTGTTTCTTTTTTAGTTTTAGGGTATCTAACTGGTTACTGATTGTGCTCAAGATGTTTGTTTTAAAGTTCTCTAATAAGTTTCCTAACTCAATTCTGGTGACAGTTCCTGAGCTTTGTCTTGTATTTCTGCTAAAAGAATCTCTTGGTGCTTTTCCTGTTTTAGCTTGTCCTCTTGAGTATCTTCTACAATAATCTGCAATCTCTGCAAAAGGATTTTGGTGCACATCTCCTGAACTTAACAAATTTAAAACTTATATGCAGTCATCTCTAATACCCTTCAAAAATATGGTTCTTACTACAGCTGGGTCTGTGGTGAATAATTTTGATTTCTGGTAGTTGTATAAGAACCTTTCTAAGTAGTCTTCAGGGCTTTCATCTTCTGTTTGCTGCATTTTAAAAATATCATTTTTAGCATTATCCTTACAACAGTCTTGGTATTTCTGTAAAAATGTGTCTTTCATCTGATCCCAAGAGAGGATTGTATTTTCTCCTAAGCTCGTGAACCATATTAAGGCTGAATCTTTCATTATAACAGGAAAGAGATTAAGTTTTTGGGCATTGTCTGAGTAGTTATAGCTTTTACATAATATGTCAAACTCAAATAAAAATAAATCTGGATCTTCAGTTGACATACCTCTGAAAGTGGGTAACGATGATAGTGGTATATTCTTCATGTTGATGTTTATGGAAATATCCAAGATTGGAAACCCAAAGGTCTCAGTCTCAGTGGCTACATTTCCTTCCTCTTCTACCATTCCACTGATAGATGGTTCAGAAACTGGATTTTTCGTGCCTCCTGAACGTTCAACAGATTCACATTCTGCCTGCCCCAATGCTGATTCTTCCGTTTCAGGTTCTTCTTCTGGAGCTTCACTGGCTCCCCTTGAACTTTCTCCTGGTGGAATTTTTCCTGGCTTCGAAGAACCCCACTCTAGTGGCCGCGTGGCTCTTCAATAATGTCTTAAAATTTTTATCCTCCTCCCTCAAGAAGCCTTTAAAATCATTCGAAAACTATGCAAACAATCTAAGCTAAAAATCACTTCCTACCCTTTGCAACTCCCCGACAACGACGCCAAAATGTTGTGCTACTTATATGTTTAGTATAATGCACTCATTAATTATCAATCTAGGATTCATAATCAACAGAGTTGCAAGAAACCAGTAAGAAAGGTAATTCTAATGTCATGAGTATAGAACTATTCTAGATTATGCATGCTGGAAACAAAAAAAACTAGCAAATCAAAACACACTTTGGTTGTCTTTCACAGAGGGGCTATCTACTCCATTATGGCACATGCAAATATGAGATGGAGTTCTTTGACAGATCAACTCTGCTATCTAACCCAGAAAACTAACTATGCAATCAAACTTTTGAAAGGGAAATCACACATCAATCATCAAGACATAGCATGGGTAGTTCAATAGTCAATATACTAAGTATGCTATGGTTCACAATGTGCTGTTGTAAAATTCACTAGTTCTCCTTCAAATATGTTTGACTACTGCTGCCAACATTTATGTCCATGAAACAAAATCAAATTCATAAAAATAGAAACAAAACATATGAAAAACATAGTAAGTAAATATCTCCAAACAATCGTATAATCGAAATCCTAGTCTAAACTATACTGCTATCATCTGAAAGAATTAAGATTCAGCTAATCTAACATCTATACTATTGAAATCAACTACTAACACTAATCTATAAGGATGATTAAATTTGTTGGGTGGTGGTCCCTTGCCGCTTCAATAGGTCAGCGACTGGATTCTATAGTAAGCTTTCTTTCAATCCACACATTTCTCTTACTTAAATTTCAAAACATAGAATTAAACTATGCTAACAACTCAACTCACATTCATTCATAAATGATCAAGACCTGTAAATAAATGACATCCTTCTATTAAACTTCAACTCACAATATGTTCTACAATATGTAACGCTGCTTCGCATGCTGGATTATACTAACTCTCTACTACCTCCACCATCCTTGCCATGACTATTTAAACAATCTTAGTCATGAAACACAAGGGGGTGAAATCTTTAGCAAATCAGTCAATTGCCAAATTTATATATTCGGTTACATATTTTAAGCTTCATCCTCATGACATGAAGTGTATGAGGATGAAGCAAATAAACAAACAATCTTATCATAACCTTGCTAGAGCTTTAATGATTCAACAAACATCCAACAATTATCTTTAGTATGATCTGGAGCTAAACTTGGTATATTTTGCTTCCTATATTGGTATCAGATCGTGACAGATGAGATTCGGTAAATGGTACTAGATACGAACAATGCACAAGTGGTTGGTACCAGATCACGAGAGTCTACGGCCATTGGTACCGGATCATGACAGGTGAGATTCAGTACCGGATCTGAATGGAAGGTGCGCTTGGTACTAGATTCAGACAGTGGCAATCTGGCGCATAATTACCGGATGGCTGAGCTGGTACAGAAAGGCTGGACTCATCTAGAGGTCAAAGGTTATACATGGAAAATTAAAACATTAGTACATGAAACATTTAGTCTCCTAGCTCAATAAACCACAAAAATGCATGAATTAATTATACTTTACTTTATGACCTCATCAATGGCTAATGCTAATGTTCTTTGTCATTTATCCAAGATTAGGTAAGCCAAAAAGGTATAGATGAGGAGTATAATAGGGTAGTGGGGATGTCAATTTAGAGACTCAACAACCACTAGTGCATTTGGTTTTCCAGGAATCACTCAACTGGGAACTCTGGGAACTCTCAACAATTTCATGTTTTCTCATTCATCCTTCACAAGGATCTGAGATATTTCCTCAATAAGAAATTGCACCACAAGCTTATAGATCGATTTACCGGTGCACAATCCTCTATTGCAGCATAAAAACACATCCAAAAAATGGTTTCCTTCAAGAATACCATGGTTGGTCCTCTTCCAAACCCTCTTCCCTTCTTTGCTACCCAAAATCTGCATGTAAAAACTATCCCTAATCTGCATACAAATTTTCTCTTCTTCCTTGCTTTCTTGACTCACACTCCTCTCAAGGATGATTATACTTCAAACCAGTATCTACAATAACTATGGGATGTGACCACTCACACCCACCCGCTTACATGCATTTAAATGATTGGTCTCTCATACATTCAATCAACAAATACAAGGTTATACACAAAGATAATAATTTCAGGAATGTGGGTTGGATTAATACCGATGAATAATCCCCCCTTGTACCCCTCTCTCTTGTGGAATCATATCCCCCCATCGTTATTCATCTCTTTCCTATAACAACCATCGATTATTACTTTGATTAATTATTTCAATATAATATGCAAATCGACCCCTGACCACATTAAATCAATAGGGCTCTTCGCCCCAATGCATTGGCTCACCAGCCTAATTCATATTTATACAATTAAATTATTATTCATGGGGATTAGAACTAGGGATGTTATAGTAAAGAACATTGGGAGGTAGTAAATTGGATTCTCAAGTATTTGAGAGGTACTTCTACTCATGAATTATGTTTTGGAGGTTCAAACATTGTTCTACAGGGATATGTTGATTCAGATATGGTAGGTGATAAAGATAGCAAGAGAAACACCAAAGGGTATGTTTTTAATGCAAGTATAACACAAATAAGTTGGATTTTGAAACTAAAAAAGGTTGTTTCACTTTAAACAACAAAAGTAGAGTATGTTTCTATTACAAAGGCTAGTAAAGAGATGATTTGGTTACAGAGGTTTATGGAGGAATTGGGAAAGAAGAAGGAGAATAACAGGTTGTACTATGACAACCAGAGTTCCATTCATCTTGCAAAGAAATCATCATTCCATTCTAATACTAATAATATATAACTCAAGTACCATTTCATAGGATCCATTTTGGAAGATGGACAATTGAAGTTGGAAAAGCTACATACTAGCCATAATTCTGCAAAAATGTTAAAAAAATAGTAACAAGAGAGAAATTGAGTTCCTGCTCATTTTCAGTTGGTATTCAAGCATGAAGGTGAAGATGATAAATTTTCCACGTCCAAGGTGGATCATAGTCCAACATGTACAATAGAAGCAATTTTTTTGTGATTAGTCTCCAAGTGGGAGATTGTTGGTTGTGGAGCCTGCATATCTTCCTAATTCAAAGGTCTTGTTTCAACCGTGTTTGGACCCCATTACCTGATGAGGGGTGTGGGGGGTATTTCACCACCACTTGTCTCATTAGGGGGGGCCCATGGGGGTGACAATAAATTTTGGAACACCCCCCCCCCCCATGGTGGGGGATTTGGGAGCAACACCCCCAAAGAAAAAATTTGGGAAAAATTGCCTTGTAAAATATTGTAATTTTGTAGTCAATCCGGATCATTCATTATAAGGTTGCATATCTGACGATATAATTTAAGTTAGATATTTTTTCCCTAGAATGAAACCCTCTTTTGTGTATGAGGGAATTATATTGTAGTTGTGTGTGAGAGAGAATATTGTATTATGAGAGAGGAGATTGTGAGAGAAAGAAGAGGAAATTAAAACATGTATGATGTAGGTTGTATCCCTTCATTTGCTGGATAATGATAAAGGAAGGACCTATAAATTCCTCTAGTGGACGTAGACCACACTGGGTGAACCATGTATATCTGTGTCTCTATTGTATTGTGTATCTTCTATGTTTTGTTTTCATATTTGTTTTATTTTATTGCTCCACGATCTTGTTTTTCTAACAACTTCAGTATATTTCCAAAGACAAGTAGATTGCAAATATTATGACCAAGCCCTTGGAGAATGGGAAGTTTTTGTCATTCATAGATAGAATTGGAGTGGTGCAGAATACCTTCCTCGCTAAGAGGGAGTGTTTATGTTAATGGTAGCATCATACATGTATTTACACATAGGTATATGCGTCGAGAAGTGTGGAAATTGTTCAAAGCCTTTTACTCTTGAATTTACTTTAGTTAAAGGAATTATTAAAGAAAATTTATATTATTAATTAATTATGTAATTAGTTTATTGAGTTATTTTAGGAAAGTGATAAAATTACTTAGCATGCAATATTCTCATGCAATCTAAGTCTCAAGTGAGATAAGAAATAAATTGTTACTCATGATTATCAAAGCAAGGCTAGGGTGAAGGAAGAGAACACTTGATACTTGAGATTCTTGAGAGTAGAGAATTTACTTTTGATAGAGTTGGATCATGAAGGACTGTGATTCAAGATATTGGATAGGTGGAGAAGGAATTTCATCTAGAGATCAAGTCAAGGAGAAGAGAGAACATAGGTAGCGCAGGTGGGTTTCAATCAGAGGAAGCCACAGGAAAGTGTCACATTGTACATAGATTTCCGTATAGGATTTCCATACATGTACATGGGTCTTAGTGGAGACAATCATGTACATACATGGGTTTGTTGAAGAAAAGTCACATACACCTCAAAAAGTATGTAGTTCTAGTTCATACAATAGGTCATACTTTTCCAGGTTTTTCTGCAATTGTATTTCTCTCAGTGGGACAGTATCCATGTTATGAGAGCCCTGATTTTAGCATAATAAAATCATTCTAAAAATTGTTTTTCTCTTTGGGGTTTTTCCATGGGTATATACCCAAAAATATTGGTGTTTATGTGTTCTTGATTGGGTTTCCTTATTTATGATTCTACTGCATGTTTAGTTGATTACTCAGTTGTGCTTTAATTCAATAAGTGAATCATTTGGAATTAACAGTCGAGTGTTGAGTACAAGAAATTTCAACAGTAAGGGTAACTCATCCCTATGTGATGGCTTACTAACCCTCTAAAAAAATCACATGTTCTGGCGTAATCCTTAGAATATTTGAATAAAGTGGGCCACCATAATTATGCTTGAAGTATCTTTTGTGCGATCACCTTCCCTCCAACATGTCCTCTCACAACTGCACTATGACATTCCCAAAAGATATCAAGCTGCTCATGATCAAGTACACATCTTCTAAGGATGATTTCAAACTCTAATTTTTGTCCTATGATCAATTGATAATATATATCATGGACCACTAGGTGCTTCTTCTGAGTTGCATAATATCCATCAGATACAATACCAATAGTTAAAAACATTTCAATATTAGAAATATAATGTGGGAAAACCTCAATCTTAAAGAGATCCGTGTGTGGGAGATAGTCATCTACAAATCCACCACTCTCTTCTGAATCCATCTGAGATAAATGATTAGGAACAACATGTAGTTTTCATGGCTTGACAATGACTTCGAAGCAAAACTCCTAAAAAAGAAACAAACACCTACAAATTCTCCTTTCTAACAAAGGCTTATTGACCAAATATTTTAGATATGAATGGTCAGTAAAGAATTTAAAATGACCTCCTACTAGATAGTATCTAAAATTTTGCAAAGCATAGACCATGGATGTAACACACCGAGTTTTGAGCCCCATATTAAATAATGTATTTTGTTAAGATATGAAAGGCCAAAGTGCCTAAACAATTACTAAGAGGCCAGTGTGCCTAGGAAATGTAATGTTTTGATCATTATGAATAATAAATACATCATTGGCTGCTAGATGGACAAGGACAAGAGTTATAGTGGCTATGATTCCACAAGAGAGGGGGATTAAGGGGATAAGTACTTATTTTTATATTATGTTTACTAATTATTTTTTTAATGGAGAATAAAAGTTACATGAGATTCTTAGGGGGGAAGGCCAAGTGGTCCCTTAATTCCAAGAATTACATAAAACCGTCCTTGGTTTGTTTGGGGGGTTTTCACTCCCATTCTCTTTCAGGTTCCTCTGTTGTTTCTTCTTCCCCTTCGACTTCAATCATTCACTCAATTTATCATTTTTCACACCTCTCGTTGATATTTAAATCCATTCATTATTTTATCCACTAGTCTTTCCTCATTCGTGTCTTGGCTTAGGAAAGGAAAATAAATTGTTGAAGAGAAACCATGGTATGAATGGCTATAGGTACTACTGGTGTATTCCAACCATGAATCAAGACTTGGATGTATGAGATTCTTTGGTATGTGCTTATTTTTCCTCACAACTGCGAGTCTTGAGAGTCCCAACTTGGATATTCTGGACTAGCTACACTGGAGCCCTGGAAGGAGATGGACAACCTGAGGGACTATTAAGAACCTGAATAGATCTAAAAATATAATCACCACAAATACTGAATACACAATATATCCATACAGAAAGATAGAAGAAACCACACTTTATTACTATCAAACCCTTGAGGTAGGGAAACACCATACAATGGATCCTATTATGGAAGGGATCCTCTCCTGTTCACTTACCTCTTTGAGGGGGCATCCTCCTATTGAGCTACCACTCCAAATACAATAATTCTCTTCATGTCCCATTACATTTCTTGAACGTCTTTTTATAGTGCTACCATCACCTAAGAACATTCTAGAGGAGGAATCTTCTAGAATTACAACCTTCTAAGAATTCCTCTTACATTGATTATATCTAACTACCCATTTATTATATCTAACTACCATAGTGGGATTTATTTAATAATATAGTGGACCTAGTCCACCTTACATTGAATGAAATACACTATTATCACTATGGGCCCTCTGGGCCCCCAATACTACCTCTCTAGCTACCTAACATTCCATCCCCTTTATGAAAGTGTTTTCCTCAATGCTTGATGCACAACCATATACCAGGGTCCCATGGATAATTGTGGACCATAATGCTGAAGAAGACTGGAGAACCATGGTCCCATGTAGAAAGGAAAGCCACCATGCTAAAGTAGTCCAACCACCATTGTAAGCCCGGGTCCCATGTCTAAGTGCTCATGTGAACTCCCTGTGGAAGATTTTGGAACTCAATAACCAACTCAAAATGATGCTCCAAATAGTATTTCTCTCATGGTATAACTTTCCATGGTTTTTCCAAAAACGAGATTCTCTATTTTAAAAATGATTCGCCCAAATTTTATATGATAAAATTATTTTACCTTAAAAATCGCCAAAATTTTATAAAAAACTATATAAAATCCTTATAAATTTGAATATTTTTACAAAAATATCGCCAAACATTTATAGTTGGCATATGAAGGATTAATAAGATTCACCAAGGTTTCTACATTTTAAAACAAATTTCCATCCTTAAAATCATCCTTGCCAAAGACTGACACCTGTCATGTGGATCCAAATAAGAAGATCCATCCACATAGTGGAAAAGGGTCGTAGCAGAATATGGAAGGAATAATACCACTGTAGAATATGCAGGATGGACACTGGTAATAATCATTGGCTCTCGATTTGTCACATTGATGCTCTCTACAGAAGGTGGATTAGAGTCATCAAATAAAATATGAAAGTGGTTGTCATCCCAGAAATGACAACTATCCATATACTAGTAATCACAATCTCCCTCAAAATCATACCAAGCATATATTTCTTGATTATATTCATCCCTGATGTCTACCATAAGAAATATTTGCTGCATGATATCCAATGAATCTTGAATACTACGAAAACTATCATTGAGACCATCTGCAAGGTCATGCAATCTAGCATCCAATGTGTCATACAATTATGATTTGAATGCTTCAGTAATTTGTAGAATTTCTTTGAGGGTTTGAGAGGAAATAGACATCTGAGAACCCTATGAAATATTCGGTCCCACAACCATCATGAAAAAAAACCAAAAATAGAACAATAAGTTACGACAAAAAATCGCGGTTTTTTTCTGGAAAAAACCTAAAAAACTGTTGAATTTAAAATGCTCATAACTTCACTTCCCGGACTCCATTTCGGCTGATTTTTTTTTTGTGAAATTGGGTGAAATTGTGAGAGGAACTCAGATCTATAATTTGTTTTGGAAAATTTGGCCTCCATCTTCTACATAAAAAAAAAAAAAATGCGCCACCGTCCACCGAAAAAACCCTCAAAAATTGCAAATTTTAAAACTTCAGTATCTTGACTTCCCGGACTTCCTTTCATATGATTGTTTTTTTTAACTTGGGTGTTTTCTGAGAGGACTTAGATATACAACTTGTTTCTGTAAATTGTGCACAGAAATATATCTAAAATTTCATGAATGTTGCGACCCTTTTTTTTCTTCTCTGAAAAAAAAAACTTGCAAAAATAAAAAATATTTGCCCACAATGTCTGCCAAGGAAAGTTCTCTGATACCACTTGTTAAGAACTTGTTAAGAACCTGAATAGATCTACAAATATAATCACCACAAATACTGAATACAAAATAGATCCATAGAACAATATAGAAGAAACCACACTTTATTATAACCAAAACCCTTGAGGTAGGGCAACACCATACAACGGATCCTATTATGGAAGGGATCCTCTCCTGTTCACTTGCTTCTTCGAGGGGACATCCTCCTATTGAGCTACAACTCACAATACAATAATTCTCTTCATGTCCCCTTACATTTCTTGAACCCTTTTATATAGTACTACCATCACCTAAGAACATTATAGAGGAGGAATCTTCTAGAAGTAGAACCTTCTAAGAAGTCCTCTTACATTTATTATATCTAATTACTCATTTATTATATCTAACTACCATAGTGGGCCTTATTTAATAATATAGTGGACCTAGTCCACCTTACATTGAATGGCCTCCACTATTATCATTATGGGCCCTCTGGTCCCCCCCACTACCTCTCTAGCTACCTTACAGGGACTACGTGACAGAGAAGGGGGTCCATTCTCTTGGGTTGTGCAGGCTGGGTAGAAGAGAGATGGTGTACTTTGGATTTTTGTGGGTGCTGAGAAGCCTATGAGAGCTTGAGTATTGACTAGTTTGGGAAGGTGAGTGACACTCTAGAACTATCCTTGTGGATTCATAGCCTTGGCTCAGGGGTGACATTGTTGTTGAGACTTGGAACAACAATGTCTATGGTTGGGTGGAACTGTTACACATAAAAATTCAACACTTAAGTACCTCACCCTAATTGTTTCAAGTGTCATAAAGGTGTCACATACATTGACACCATGAAATAACATTTGTCACAATCCCTAGTCAATTTGGAAGATAAATATATTATATGAAGGTCAAAATGCTATGTGCACATGAATTATTTATTAATATTCATAAAAAGGAAATTAATTTAGTGTGAGAATCCACCTCACATTTAGTTTCCTAATAACAAGGAGAGGTTGAGAATCTCATGGATGGTTGAGATATTTTCTCAAACCAAAATCCTCATTTGGTGGATCTTGAGAGATATTTCCTCCTTAAAATCCTTCAAAGATCTTTTCTCCCTAAAATCCTTGAGATATATTTTCTCCCTAAAAATATTATAGATCCATTTTTAGTGGATCTGATGAGTGATCTTCTCCATGGTAGTTAAGCCTCCAAATCCTATATAATTAGGGATTTACATGGAGAAGAAGGGGAAGATTAGAAGTATCAAACCTTTGATTATGGAGGAAACTTTTAGATATAAAACTTATTATCTTGGTAGCATCATGCAAGGGATGGACGAGGGGAGCTTGGAGGAGTGTTGCATCATCATCCATGTTTGTAAGTATTCTCTTTGGGTTCTCATTTTAATATACTTGGCCTATTTCCTTCAAGCTTGTGTATTCTTGCATGTGTTTGTCTATTGTTCCTTCAATATTTGTAGATGAATTTGTTTGATCTAATTTTGTAGAGTAGGAGTTCTTTGTCTCTCTTTGTTGTCTATTTCATTGTGGGTATCAAGTTGCATTAAGGAGTTTAAAGATCAAGCTCATATTGGAAGCAACGAGGAAAAACTTTGAAACTAGGTGCATCACACCTTTTCTCTTTATCTCTCTTTCTGATTAGTAAACTAAATTCAAAGGGATGTTAGTGTCCACTTTTGTTTTTCTATCTTGGTATTAGGGGTCTGTTTTCCAAGGGAAAATTCACTTGTTCGCACGGGGATTATTCTGTAAGAGAAATTGGAAACTCCAATAAGGAAGGACATTGTTAAGAACCAAACTTCAATATAGCATAGAAAAACCTCAGGAAAAGTACTCAACGCCTTGAAAAAGAGATAATTTCAGATAATAAGCCTCTTCGAGGGGGCAACCTCCTTTTACCCCACTTAAATGTTCAAGTACAAGA
>ML787698.1:21035-36880 GCA_009831015.1 Picea engelmannii | reverse complement strand
TAGGATTTTCTAGAGGCTTATTTGGTGTAGAAGTTCCCTTTTTGGGTGGCATGTTGGCCAAGTATCACTTTTGAACCTTGATTTTGAGGAGGTTCTGCTAGACAATATTTCTTCTGTTGTATCTCCCAATTTTTGGCCCTTCTAGGTACGAAACTTTCTCTTATGTATTTCTCTAATATTTCTTCTCTGCAATGCCACAGGTCTGATCAAAATTGGATGTGCCAAGTGGAATTTACGGTAGCTTCCCCACAACTTGTCGATTTTTGGCAATTCCAGGATATCTCACTTGTATAGTGTGCCCCGCAAAAAATAATTGATATAAAATTCTGAATCTCGCACCCAAAATACTACATACTGTCCACGATCCAATGCAACCAGTCCCATGCAATTTGGATACTCTAGGAAGAAGTTATGATTGTTTTACCTGGAACACCTTTTTGAGACTAGTCAATAGGACTAGTCAGATACCCTATCTTACACAGGGTGTATATACAAATTTAAGATGACACATAAGCTGAAATTTTTACCACAGATAAAAAACTAATTTCTCTAAATGCCTCCCGGATTTCAGGTTCTGAAACGTTACAGAAATTTTTTTATAGCAAAAATTCTGCAAAGACGCATTTCAGGATGATTCCAGAACCCTATCTTGTACATGCTATATCTCCGAAAGTATAAGGCCTCAGGAGCTAAATTTTGAACCCAACGTACCTTGCTCCGTCTTCTAAATACCCTCCAAGCTGTTCCTTCTGAAACGTTGTAGAAAAAAAGTTATAGCGAAAATTCCACGGTGTCTCAGATGTAGCAGCGAAACCCCAAGACCTTGAGCTCTGATACCATATGTTAAGAACCAAACTTCAATATAGCATAGAAAAACCTCAGGAAAAGTACTCAACGCCTTGAAAAAGAGATAATTTCAGATAATAAGCCTCTTCGAGGGGGAAACCTCCTTTTACCCCACTTAAATGTTCAAGTACAAGATCATTCAAAATGAAAATGTCTCCTTGGTATATATAGGAGACTAGGAGGTATAATTACAAATAATGGCCTAAAGCCGAAATAATTAAAATAACATTACTAATCTAAATTACAACTAATGTCCTAGAGCCGACATAAATAAAATAGCATTACTAATATAATATGCCCCAATTAAGGGGTAATGAGCCAATATTAGGGCTTAACATACATTAACTTGTCTTTACTTGGATCGTCTAAGATTTTTCCCACCTTTAGATCATATTTGTTGTTTGTTTCTGATCTACTTCCCTTTCTCTCTTTCTCATTGAAAAGTTCACAAAGTTTTGGACAATTTTTTCTGACTTTTAAGTCTTATTTATGAGTTTTTGGGAAGGGTAGCACTCCTATGCTGTGTATACCAAAGCATTGATCTATTATCAATGCTCCCCTGTAGTGTATAACAGAGAATTGTAGCACTCTGTCCCTTTGGAAACATGAGCGTTGATCTCCTTTTTGGGGTTTTTTCTTCCCCTTTTCGCTCACTTTTTCTCAGTCTAATCCCGAGGAGCTTTTTTCTCAGAGAAATCTAAAGACACTTCACTTTTTTTTGCTAAGAGTTGTCCATTTATGATTCATTTTTGTTTATCCTTTAAGTTTGCAAATTTTCTCTTAGTTGTGATCCCCTTGGGTTAATGTGATCCCTTGGTTCTTTTTTCCTTTCACATTTATCTGATATTCGTCTCGCAAAGCTTTCGGATTGATTGACTGTTTAGGATTGTTCATCAACTAAGGTTTGCAAAGGTTTCTTGGTATTGAGCCTTCTTGTCTTCATTTGAAACATCTCACTTTTTTGGATGATTAGGACTCTTATGACAACCTAACTTGATTTCTATATCTTGATGCTCATCATTTGAGGATTTTCATGAGTGTTTGTTTTCTTTCTCTTTTTCATCATTGAGTTCTTGATTTAGTAGGTTATCTCCTACTTGTTTTCTTTCAGTTCTCATCACTTTTAGTGCGCTTTGTTTGATTGATTTTTTCCTCATAGTTCTTTGTATCAAACTTATATCTCTTCCATCTGAAAGTTAAGAAGAAAAAAGTTTCATATCTCCTTTATGTAGTTAATCAAATGAAGAATTTTTTGATTCATTAGGAAGTTTTCTTTGGTTTATGTTTGGAAAAAAGAGCTAGTTTTGTATGTGCATGTCAGTTTTCAAAAACATTTTCTTGGTATTTTGGCACCATACTGATCCCAGAAATTGAAAGTTGCATTGTTTTGAGTGCTTTCTTGTGTTAAGAAGAATATAACTCTTCTCCTTCTCGTATGTAGAATTCATCGAAAGAAATAAATGCGTATCATTCTTTTGCATTCTATTGGAGTTGTGTCTCTTACACATCATCAATTTCATCTCTGTGAAACATTTGAGTTAAAATACATTAAAATCAACCATGCGCTAATAAAATCAACTCGATTTTTTTTTTTTAGCACAACAACAATAGCTTAGGAATAGGGTCTTTAGAGTAGGTGAAGTGAGTAAATTGTCCAAGACTACTAAAGAGTGTGTAAATACAACTTTTGTATAAGCATATCCGAAAACCCCTCTCATACAAGGGATAAACATGAGGTCATGTGTGGGAGAGAAGTGGATATTACCCCTCCAAATATTAACCAATCATAGCGGAAAGATCGTATATTGGGGGTTGTTCTTGAGAAACCACTGGTTTCATTTGGTCTCGGTGCTTCATGAACTCCAAATTCGTTTGGGGTCCTATGGAGTCCTATTGGTCCACTTGTATTCAGTTCTCTTGAAGAGCTTCAGAATTTGATATGTTTCCCATACGTTTGGTCCTGACTGTCGACTGTACCCCCTAGAGGTTGACTGGGAGTTGGTAACCTTAGTGGCCTTTCCTAGGTATCTACAGAGGTGACTTTGGGGGGATTCCCATGGTACCTGGGGCAGACGTCGTATCACACTCTCAGTACTCTTGGAGGGTGATCCCACGAAAGTGAGGGTTGCTTTCACCAAGAAGGGTTGTTATGTGGAGGTCGGGGTAACTGCTTCTCACTTCTTTTCCGGCAGCTTGATATCTCATCTTCGGAAGATCCTTAAATATGTTGTTACTTGGTTGATTGCATTTAGTTTTCATAGGATTTTGTTTCTTTGTTTTGCATAGTTGTCCTTAAGATCATAATTTTCATAGTATACAAGGTATGGAACCTGACACTCATGAACCAAAAAATAATCTTTCTTACAAAGAAGTGATTGCAAATCACACTTCTAAAATAGGGAGCGTCACTCCTGGAAGTGGACACCGCATTGAAGAACCGGTCCCAACCTTCGTATAAATCTTGGCATATTTTGTGAAACATCCATTTATTGATCCACTTGGCCAACCACTCTTTGATCCACCATCCACGAGATACATCGATTCCATTTCTTCTTACTATTTATCGCTCGTTCAATGACTACAACATCCTTTGGCACGAACCCACCGATTTTTGTTTTCCTGAAGGAATTGGGAATTCATATTTTTCCACAAATCCCGTAGTTGATACCGCTGGTGCTTATTCTTTACTAGAAACATTGGTGACCTGACCGAGGGGAACCTGACTCAACCACTTATGCATTTATCTCCTCTTGCACATGAGTCATGTAATATTCCTGCTTCATTTTTTCCACACATGCACACGCCAAGTGCTTTACTTGGTCATCCCATTGGTTACACAAGATACTGAACCTCCACTTCACACATCACACATTAATAATCCCTATATTGGAGGTCAATATTGAATGGGAGGAAAACCTTCAATTGGGGGGAAACCTTGAGTTGTAGGGAAAATTTTTCTGGGGGACAACCTACATGGTTGCAACATCAAAAATCATGGGGGAAACCACTCCTTCTAGTCCTTCTATACCTACTAATACTGGTCTATATCATGGACATCCATATCCAGGAGTTGCAAATCCTTTGTGGACTCAACCCAGTCTGATAGGAATTCCTCCACAAGGAACTATGCCCTATCAATATGTAAACCCCATAATTCAAACACAATAGTCCCTTCCATCGTCATACATAGACGGACCAACAAGATAATCGTAGTACGTAGGAGGTCCATCTATTCAATAATAGTACATGGGTAGACAACCATGACAACCACCTTACATAGGTGGACAACCCAGACAACCATCATATATGGGAGGACCATCTAGTTTTGTCACCTCACCACAACTTGGATATGGTCCTATTGGTGTTCCTATGCAATATGGTTATCACCAACATCAACAATATAACTGAAAACTAATGTTCTTGGCTACGTTAGATCTGCCATATCTATTGCATTTAACAAACGATCCCATCCTTCATGCCCCATTTTGGCCCACCATCCTTTCCAAATTACTGTCTGACATTCCAAAATTTGACGGAAAACCTGGGGAGGATCCTAAAAATCATGTTATGAATTTCCACTTATGGTGTTCTTCCAACTCTTTGATGGACGATTCTATTCGTCTTAGAATTTTTCAGAGAACAATTACGGGTGAGGCAATGAAATGGTACATTGAAGTTCCATGTAAATCTTTTTTCAAATTTAACTCTCTTTCCATGGCTTTCATGATGCATTTTCAGTTGCCTATACAATACAAGACCGGTAAATTTTTTTTGACCTATCTCTGAAAATCCTCTTCTACCCACATCTTTGATCATATTCATGAGTGGAGACGACATAGATGGTTGATTAAAGATCCAATTCGGGACCAACTCCTCATGGATTGGTTTACAAAGTTGCTCTTTCATCCCATCGCCCGTGATTTTTCTATGAGAAACATAGTTACTGAGGAGAAAGCTATCAACCATGCACAATATTTGGACTTGGTTTACTCCCAATTCGACACACTTTACAATTTGATCCCTAATGCTCCTCGTTTGTCGAATGATCTGTCAAAACCTGCTCCATAATCTAGTTCCGTTCCAAACACCGCAACTGCTTTCGCTCCTGCTCAAACCTCCAAGGTGAATGTAGTCCAATCCAATTCGTCTCCACAACCAGGAGGTAAGAAGAAAAACAATGGAAAATACAAGAAACCTTCTAACGAGCATGATAATCTTAAGTATGTTGATACTCAACTGACAAGGAAACCTAAATCTCCTTGTATGATTTGTGAGGAAGAACACTACACAAAATAATTCCCTCATCGTGAGGATGTCCCTAAATATTTGAAGGGTACCTCCCAACCATTTCAACATAAACATTTGGTTGCAAAAAACCCTGTCCCTCCGCAAGGAGTCGACCAAGGTCATTCCCACCATAGGGATGCTTCTACAAGCGCCTATGAGGTTTACATGTTTAAGATAGGTAATGTCACAACTCGTGCAAATACCTATGCCACTCCTCCAAGTGATAAGACTAAAAGGAAGGTTGTTGACCAACCTTCTAACTCTACTCCTCCTCCATCTTTCAATCCTCTTCAGATTGAGAAGCCAATTTCTAACACAACATTACACCTGCCCAAGAGTGTAATTCGAAAAGTGACATTTAATCCAAATTCCCGTGTTTCCCAAAACTAAAACATCATTGAATATTTTGTGTAAACGCCTTGCGCTATGTGAACCCTTGAATTTATACAACACTGTCCAAATCGACGTAGAAACCTGTTGTCATCCATTGGAGCCATGGATCCTTAGGATTCGAACTTGATTACGTTTAACGTGGATTATTTTAAGGAGAAAGTCTCCCACCATTTAGCATTCCAAATTCAATTTTTGGTTGGTGGAAATAACATCCATCGTACTGTTTTGGATGAGGGAGCCTCGATTTGTGTCATGTCTTTGCCTTGTTGGAGAGCCCTTGGTTCTCCTACACTTACCCCATCCCCTACCACCCTGAAAGCATTTGATGGACATGGTTTCCAACCTCACAGACTCTTGCATTCTTTTGCTATGACTTTGAAGGGTAAGACTGTTTCAATTGATATCTAAGTAGCCTACGTGACCCTAGATTGTAATTTTTTACTTAGTCATAGTTGGTTCTATGCAATGATTTCATCGCATCTTCAATGTTTCGTATCTTACGCTTTCCCCATCAAGGAAATATTATCACTTTTGACCAACTTGAGTATAGAACTCTAGATATCAACAATGTCATAGCCAATAATGTTACTTTTCAAGGACAAAATAATTTTGAGAGTGTAGGTGTAGGTATTCTCAAGGATTCCTCACTCATGGGTTTTTTTCATTTTCCTACTCCTCCCACCACGCAGGTTTCCACCTTAAACATGATTTCGACTCAAGTATGACAATCCTTCAATTCATCTCATCCATTGGTAGTACCTGGTCTCAACGAGCATAGTTCATTGTCTTTGTCAAGATCGTTAAAAAATGAAACAAACGCCCTCCTTTACGATCAATTCTCACTCTGGATCAAGTACTTGAACCTTCTTTTCCTTCACCTAGTGAAAATTTTTCCATTAGTAACAAGAAACCTAAATGAGGAAAGAAGAAGAGTCACTGGAGGAAACGACACTTGGGGGGTAGGTCTCGAGCCTCTAGACATCATGTTGGAGAAAAACCGCCAACTCTTGCCAAATAAGCTAGGGGGAAACTACCTCTAGAGAGACATGCTGCTAGGAGTGATCCTCGTTCGAAGGCTATTCCCATCGTAACATAGAAATATTTTTCTGGAACGATATTTGCTCTTTCTCGTGGTCGTAAATACATGAGAATAAGTTACTGAGCTTAGTCTTTGTTCTTTCTCCTGCTCGTAAATACATGAGAATGTAACCAAGTATACTTTTATCACTTTTTCAGAATCGTAAAGGTTATACAAAAAATCAACTCTTTGGAGTCTCCTTTAAGCTCTTTTCAGACTCTCTAAACATGAGAATATTGTTGAGCGATATTTCTTCCTTTCACACTCATTAAAAGGTTTGGAAGGGCTTCTTTCTAGTAAAAATTTATCTCTTTTTTGGCCTCGCGAGAATAATTATGAAAAAGGAAAACCATGGAGTCGTCTTTAAGTTCTTTTTAGACTCTCTAAACTGAAAAACCACCTAGTTTTCTTTCTTTGGACCGCTATACTACACATTAAAGGACCCATATGGGAACAAACCCTTACTTATTCTAGTTTGTTAAATAAAGGAAGAGGAACTTACCGAAGGTGAGTTATATCGAGCATGTGTTACCCTCCTCGAGCCTGATAAATGAAAAAGAGGTACTCATCTATCTGGGTGGGGGAAAAATTGAAGGAAGTGGGTCAATTTTTTGAGAATCCTTTATGGCGGCTATTGTTTCCCTTGAACATGGAACATGTTTTCATCTCATCTTATAGTTGGGTAATCTGCTTATCTCTGAGTCATACCAATTCCATGTGTTGCCATACTTTTTTGTCTAGTCGAAGAGTTCTCTTATTGCCGTTACATTACATTCTTGGTACTCATTGATTCAATTTTGCCAAGTCAGTTGTCATGCCTCATCATGTTCAAGGGAAGTTTCACTTCAAACCATCCAACTGCAGTATTTCTAGTTTCCATTTCTAGTGTCAATCCATACTCATTCAATTCACCATCTTAAATCACTTTCTTGTGCCAGTTTCATGTCGATGATGGGAGATACATCAAGGCCATCCTTTGATGAGTCTTTCCCTATCGACTTCAACATGCCATCTAGGAATTAGAATTAGAAACCCATTATTACCTTGGGACTTTCATGCCTCAATGGCAGGCCTCCTCTCTTTTGACAATGGGTTTACATCATTAATGTCTGATCGGATGATTCCATGAATGTTATACCTCAGCTCATTTATTCACATTCTCTAAAATGTACTAGGGTACCTTGGGAGTCATTGACATCATTGGTAATTTCCCTCGCACTTGTTAATGGTTTACCTCAATGATCGATAATCAAGTGGTTTCTACCATGTTCAACATCAAATCATCTATTCACATGGCTAGATTCATACCACATCGGGATTGAGATGAAGACCCTGGGTTGAGTGTTCACTTTGTTATATTCTTTGCCTAGGCTGCGAAGGAGATCATTTGAGTGTATTGATATATATATAATGTCACATAGATCCACATTGTATTTTTCTGTGGCTATGCTTTATCATCTTGTAGCTCCATTGTGTATTTTTAGTGGCTACGATCATTTAATGTCATGGAGGTATGGATCCACATTGTATCTCTGGTGGCCATATTCTTAGTCAATATTTTCATGGATCCACAATGTATTGGTTGGTGGTCGTTCTTTGATTCATATCGTATTCTGATCATAGGTATTCCTGCCTTGAAAATGGAACATATATTAATACTATTTGATGGTTGTTTGTAGCTTCTTCCAAGTTCTTCAACTCCATGCCCTTGCATTGAATAATTGTAAAGTGTTTCGGCCATCAATTTCTCTTCTGACCTCACACTTTAGGGAGAAATATGTTACACATCAAAATTCCACACTTAAGTACCTCACCCTAAGTGTCGCAAGTGTCATGAAGGCATCACATACACTGACACCATGAAAGAACATTTGTCACAATCCCTAGTCAATGTGGAAGAGAAATATATTATATGAAGGTCAAAATACTATGTGCACATGAATTATTTATTAATATTCATAAAAATGAAATTAATTTAGTGTGATAATCCACCTCACATTTAGTTTCCTAATCTCAAGGATAGGTTGAGAATCTCATGGATGGTTGAGATATTTTCTCAAACCAAAATCCTAATTTGGTGGATCTTGAGAGATATTTTCTCTTTAAAATCCTTGAGAGATATTTTCTCCCTAAAATCCTTGAGAGATATTTTCTCCCTAAAACTCTTATAGATCCCTTTTTAGTGGATCTGATGAGGGATCTTATCCATGGTGGTTAAGCCTCTAAATCCTATATAATGAGGGATTTCCATGGAGAAGAGGGGGAATATTAGAGGTATCAAACTTTTGATTATGGAGGAAGATTTTAGATATCAAACTTATGATCTTGAAATCATCGTGAAAGGGATGGACGATGGAAGCTTGGAGGAGTGATGCATCATCATCCATGTTTGTAAGTATTCTCTTTGGGTTCTCATTTTAATATACTTGGCCTATTTCCTTCAAGCTTGTGTATTCTTTCTTGTGCTTGTCCACTGTTCCTTCAATATTTGTAGATGAATTTGTTTGATATAATATTGTAGAGTAGGAGTTATTTATCTCTGTTTGTTGTCTATTGCATTGTAGATATAAAGTTGCGTTAAGGAGTTTGGAGATCAAAATTGGATTGGAATCAATGAGGACAAACTTCGAAACTAGGTGCATCACACCTTTTCTCTTTCTCTCTCTCTTTATGATTAGTTAAACTAAATTCAAAGGGATGTTCGTGTCCACTTGTGTTTTTCTGTCTTGGTATTAGGGGTTTGTACTCCAAGGAAAAATTCACCTGTCGGTAGGGGGATTATTATTTAACACGAACTTCCTTGGTATGAATCCAATTGGTGTCTTGTTTTATAAAATATAAGTGCTCTCTGTTATGGTTATTTACCAGTGTATCTTTATTTTCGTTGTGTATTTAATTATCTATGAATTTCACATCTATAATATGTATGCTTGTTGGTTATTGTTGTGCATGACATGCAATTGATTTCTTTTATTTTATAATAGAATCTTGATTTATGCATGTGAACTTCTCATGCATCTTTATTAATCACAAATGTATCAGAAGTTGAATTAGTTCCAGAAGGGGACTCGAAGTTAGCATAGCCCGACCTGTGGGTGGCTGGGTATGTTACAGATTGGTATCCGAGCTTCTGGTTGAAACACCGAGCTGGATCTATTAGAAAATATATTTTGGTTGAATATCGAGTTATAACCTTGAAGTCATGAATCTCAGGAGGAATGGCATTATAGAGTCCACATAGAAGCTAGAACATCAGAGATACATAGTAAGGGGTTGAAGGATCGTGACCATTCATTTTGAACTTGGGAGTGATCGCCGTTGTGGGTTTAATATAGATTTGGATCGTTGGATTGGAGGGAAGGTGAACAGGTTCTATTCGATGGAGGTGAATAAGAGGTTGGGGTAAGAATTAAGTCCCAACTGTCAGATCTGGTTGATTGATCGTTAGCCATCGATCAAAGCCAAGCAGGGAAGGAAGGACTTCAAAACTTTGCTGCTTCGACGATATTGGTAGGCAGGAAAATCCTGAACTATTGAAGGCCAGATTCATGAAGCCTCGTCAGCCGTCCAATATGATGGGAGGCATGAAGGGATCTCCATCATTGATCCTGGTCAGTCGGCATTGACCGCTTCCATAGTTTTCACTTCGAGATTTTTAAAATTTGATGAACTGCTATAACCTAGAGTCACAGAACGTTAGAGCCATAAAGTTTCGTCGATCGTTAGATCAAGAGAAGGACTTAGGAAGTATGCCGACCATCATATCTAGCAAGGGTGGAAGTATAGTGTAGTTTTAGAGCTTCAGAACCTCTCCACTTCGGAGTTCAGTAGTTCGGGATTATGGGGGTCGTCTGGAGTGAGAAGCCCCAAATCTAGAAGCCCAGAGTTAATCACAGTCATTGGCTATGGGAGGAGTGTGATCCGTCGATTTATTTTTGTGTTCGGATATCCAGGAGATAGCATGCATTAAACTCGGGAAACTTCTGAATCCCAGAGTCCCAGAGTCCCGGATTTGATTGATGACGTGGCTTCTGCCACGTGGCTGGGGGGTCATGTGGGGACACATGTCACCCATATTCAACACCTTTTAGACCCTCATTTTTCCATTTTTTAGTAACATGTGACACACGTGGCATGATTCCATGTCACCCTGGGTGACGTCAATGTGTCGTGTCAGCTCCAGGAGTATGTGACTTCGGGGGTTTCAAGTTCCTATCAGTGAAAAGTGTCGAAGTATGGAGTCATGAAGGCATGCAACCCATTGATATAGGATCCTTTCAGGAACTTTATTTACCATTGGATCAAGCAGTAGGAGGAGCAGGGTAAGTACTTCATAGGATTGTCACTTCAGAGGAATTGAGAGACATGAGAACCGAATGTCCCGAAGCCAAGGAGTGTCGAATTTACAAAGTGGCAGAGAGAATTCCATATCAAAGTTTGATTAAGTCACAACCATCGATTTCCATTGAAGCCTCCATATGGGGGTGGGGCCATCCATTCAATGAGATATCAAGTCACGTCTGTCTGATGTTTTATAGTGGAGTTCGTAAAGACTTCGCGAAGTGCAACTCCGGGGGAAATTGGAAGTTGAAAATGGAGAACAATCGAAGGCCAAAGTACGAAGGACTTGGTCTCAAATCCAGTCTCATGATAAGGTAAAAATGGCTTGGGAGGTAACCCAACCCTCAGTTAGGTTGTTCATGCAAGCTCCCATTTGGAAGAACATAGAGCGAAGCAGTAAGGAAGGATTGATACCACGGTTTTGAGTCATGGTCACCTAAGGAAGTGGTTTGCAGGAAGCGCCTATGCATAATTGAATTTTGTATTGGCTAAGGGATAACCTAGAAGTGTTATATGATGCATATTGATATATCTATTCTTCATGAATTGAGAAGAAAAAGGACCTGTAGCATTATTTGGAAAATTTTGTTTATCAGATGCTTAATTCTAACAAAATGATCACTTGCAAATTTTTCAGAATTAAGGGGTTAAAATATATCAGTTCAGAATGTGTATTCAAGAAATTGAAGAAGGAGAGGGAGTTTCCAGCCATGATAAGGAGGCCAAAGGTCAGAATACCAGAGTTGGTATTGCAGATATAGAATCCAACGGACACAAGGGCGGAGGGGAGAAAGAAACATTGATAGAAAATGTAAGCTTGAAAATAGAAGTGAAAAGTTACAAAGAAGACAATGAGAGGTTGATGAGGGAAAAAAGTCATATAAATGCTTGAGTGATGGAGAGCTTAAGTCATTTGCATAGACAAACAAAGAATGGCTCAAAACAAGAGGAAGGAGGCATATATAAGGAAAGAAGAGATAATCACAGGAGATATGGTTATTCAAGAAGTGCTAGCATAACTCATAGAAACCACACACCTCCTTACTCAACAAGAAGGTCTTATGCATATGAATACTCCATGAGTAGTCCATAGGTGTCTCCTGTTAGGCACGAAAGAAGAAGATATGAATTGGACAATTTGCAAGGAGAGTTGAGGCATGAATGGTGAAAGAGAAAGGGAAGATGGTGCTGATGTTGAAATAATGTAACTGCAAAGAGTATTCTTATTATTATTGTTATATTATTCATAGGATCAATCCCCATTGTGGATTGATCATGTCGGTTATTGTATTAGGACCAAATCCCCTTTTGTGGATTGGTTAACAGACAATTGTAATAGGCAGAATAAGAAGTCGGCCCCAACAGATATTATTGAGACCCAGAAATATAATAAAGGTGGGTTTACCCACCCAAAGTGAGAAGTCAGCCCTGCCAGTGAAGACACTTCACAAGTGCCAGACTTGTATATATAAAGAGGCTACACTTTGACACACAACACACTTGCTCATTTCTAAGAGGCAAGTTGCAACTTACCAGTTGGAGAGAGGGAGAAGAGTGGCGCATCTTTTGGAGAGGACTTTCTGTATTGGTTTGAGTTATCTCTTGACATTGTATTGGCAATTTATGTTAAGGAAGTTTTTGCTGGGTTTTCTTCCCCTAGAGGGTTTCCTAGGATAAATGTTGTGTCTCTTGTGAATGTGTATTTCTCAGTGATCTTGTTCTTATGTTTCTCTTATCTATTGAAATGAAAAGAACTATAATAATGGCATAAAACATCAACATGGTATCAGATCCAACTTGAAGGAAGCATATTTCACAAGAGAAAAACGTCACTGTTGTAGTACTTGCAAATTAGGGTTTTTCAAAAGTGAATCTTTTCAGATCCAAAACGACCTAGAAAGTTTCACCCTCCCCCAAGGATCATTTTGGCACCTTGAGCGCACCTTTTTAATGGCTGGATCTCCCGAAAAGTGAAACCCTAGTTTCACAAAAGTACTAAAAGTACCAGAAAACCAGTACCAGAAGTACCAGAAGCACCAGTTAAGAAATCCGCAGATCAGATTTGAAGGGGAAAAAATTGGATTTTCTTAGATCCAAGTACACCAGGCTACTCGCCTCAGCCAAGTGCACCTCCTGGTAAGGTCAAAATTTGATTTTAAGCATTTTCATTTTTGGTCATTTTTCATAGCCTCAAGTACAAGATGTCTGCAAGCACAAAGCTTGTTGAGAAACTAGAAGGCATAGACAAATTCCATGACTGGAAGTATAGGATCGGTCTGATCCTTGCTGAGAATGACCTAGCAAGATTCATCAAAGAAGAAGTGCTAGAACTTGAAGATGTCGTAGAGAAAGAAATGCATCAGAAGGACTCAATCATGGCTCAAAGAATAATTTCAGATTCAATCAAAGACCACTTGATCTCGTATGTATCATCCAAGAAAACTCCGAAAGAGATTTTTGACTCTCTAAGCAAAATATATGAAGGAAAGAACATCCACCGAAATATGAACCTAAGATCTCAATTGAAGAATACCAAGATGCAAAAAGGAGAAATGATTCAAGAATATTTCTCCCGAATCTCAGAAATTAAAGAATAGTTAAAAGCGATTGGAGACACCATAGATGAAGATGAATTCGTAATGACGGCCCTAAATTGTCTCACAAGACCTTGGGATGCTTTCATCTAGATGATATGTGCCAGAAAGGAGAAACTACAGTTTGAGAGCCTATGGGAAGAATGCATCCAAGAAGAGACAAGGGTAGCTAACCGTGAATCACTACTAGCAAGGGATGATGATCAAGCCCTAGCTACTCATACAAAAGGAGGATGGAAGAAACCCTACTTCAAAAGGGAAACTCATAGAGAGCCTCAACCATCAAACAAATTCAACAACAAAGAATCTCATCTAAGAAGTTTTTAGAAGAAAGGACAACGCAAGGGCAGAGATCTCTCATCCATACAATGCTATCATTGTGATAATATGGAACACAAGGCGAATTCTTGTTCAGTCAAAAGAGAAGAATACAAGAGGAAACACAAGAGGCAACATGCCCACATAGTTGAAGATGAAGAACCACCTATGAAGATGATTAAGGACCATGTTTTGATCTCGACCCTCTCAGGATCTGTATCACCTAGAGAGGACACATGGCTCATTGATAGAAGTGCATCAAAACACATGATGGGTAAGAAAAGTAATCTCCCTTGTATTTCAGAAAATAAGTTTTCTCAGAAAGTGACACTTGGATATGATTACCAATATCCCGTCAAGAGAGTGGGAGAATCAAACTACAAGCTAGATTCAGAAAACTCAATAACAATGAAGGACGTACTCTATGTACCGGGCTTGAATAAGAACTTACTTTCCATATCAGCTTTATATAAGAAAGGCTATAGAGTTTCCTTCATAGATGGAGAAGTTCTTATGTGGGCTAAGGGAGAAACCATAAATGAAGAAATCGTCATCGGAAATGAAGAAAATGGCTTATATAAGCTGAAGGGTCACCCAAAAACTTCCATGACCCATGCCATTGAAAACTCATGTGAACTTTGGCATAGAATATTAGCTCACATCAACTACAAGGCACTACCACACATATGCAAAGCTGTCACAGGTTTACTAGAACTCAAGGTCGATCAAGAAGGCATATGCAATGGATGTGCGCAAGGGAAGAATATAAAGAACCCTTTCCCAAAAAGGGACAACAAAGCAGAAGGAGTACTGGAACTCATTCACTCAAACGTGTGTGGCCCAATGCCATCATCCTCCATTAGCGAGTATGTATACTATGTATCATTCATTGACGACTATTTTCGCAAGACCTGGATATATTTCTTGAAATCTAAAGATGAAGTATTCAGTAAATTCAAGGAATTTAAAGCCTTGATAGAGAATCTTTCTGAAAGAAAGATTAAGATACTCAGGTCAAATAATGGAGGAGAATATACCTCAAAAGAGTTGGTGAACTTCTGCAGAGATGTTGGGATCAAGAGGGAACTCACTACTCCCTATAATCCTCAACAAAACGGTGTAGCTGAAAGGAAGAACAGAACAATTATGGAAGCTGTAAAGACCATGATTCACGATCAAGATCTTCCTATGTGCTTATGGGCAGAAGCAACAATGGCAGTTGTTTATGTGCAGAACCGATTATCCCATAGCGCACTTGGGTTCAAGACCCTGGAAGAGATGTTCACTGGAAAGAAGCCAGAGGTAAGCCATCTCAAAATATTTGGCTGTCCAGTATTTATTCATATACCAAAAGAGAAAAGAAACAAGTTGGAACCCTCCGAAAAGAAGGGAATATTTGTGGGATACTGTGAAGTCTCCAAGGCCTTCAGAATCTACATACCTGGTCACCGCCACATTGAAATCAGTAGGGACATGACCTTTGATGAAGAAGAAACAATTAAGAAATCAAGAAGATTCCAGCTTGAAGAAGTATATGAAGAGGAACCTATAAATCCCAGGATTGCAAAATCTGTGAGGGAAGTTCCCAGAGCTACAGAACCAGTAAGGGAAGTCGTAACTTCCCATGATGAGGAGACTCCTGAAGACCACGATATAACAGAAGTTCAAGAACCTCCTCAAATGACCTTCTCCCATAAAAGAAAGCTTTCTTGGGCAAGAGAGCTCATTCAAGATGGAGATAAGTATGGTGTTCCAGAAGGAACCTCGAGACAGGTGAAAAGACCAAATCCATTCTCCAATTACACAGCTTTGATGTGTAATCTACTAGATGAAGAGCCTACCTGATTTGAAGAAGCCATTCAAAAGAAGGAATGGGTAGATGCCATGACAGAGGAATACCAATCCATAATAAAGAATGATGTATGGGAAATAGTTCCCAGACCAAAAAGTAAGGATGTGGTATCATCAAAATGGCTCTTCAAAATAAA
>ML787698.1:10636-20985 GCA_009831015.1 Picea engelmannii | reverse complement strand
CCAAAAAGTAAGGATGTGGTATCATCAAAATGGCTCTTCAAAATAAAACATGCTGCTGATGGAAGTATTGAGAAATATAAAGCAAGATTTGTCGCTCGTGGATTTTCCCAGAAAGAAGGCATTGACTATGAAGATACATTCGCTCCTGTAGCCAGATACACTTCAATTAGAACCATCATATCTCTTGCAGCTAAGATGAAATGGAAACTGCACTAGATGGACGTGAAGACAACTTTCCTAAATGGTGTTATCGAAGAGGAAGTGTATATAGAGCAACCCCAAGGATTTGAGGTTGAAGACAGGAAGTCTCATCTCTGCCGATTGAAGAAATCCTTATACGGATTGAAGCAAGCCCCTAGATCTTGGTATGGCTATATAGACAATTTCTTAATGAGCTTAGGCTTTACCAAGAGTAAAGCAGACTCAAATCTCTACTTCAAAATTATGGATAATGAACCAATAATCTTACTATTGTATGTGGATGACTTATTCTTAACTGGAGAAGAAAAGCTCATCGTTGAATGTAAAAAGAGACTTGCCGCATAATTTGAAATGAAAGACCTTGGCCTAATGCATTACTTCTTAGGACTTGAGGTATGGCAGAGTCCAGAAAGGATCTTCCTTAACCAAGGGTAGTACACAGTCAAAATCCTGAAGAGATTCAACATGTTGGAATGCAAACCCATGAATACACCCATGGAAGCGAAGCTGAAGCTGTTGGTCGATACTTTGTCAGATTTGATTGATTCCACATTGTACAGACAGATTATTGGATCAATGATGTACCTAATGAACACCAAACCAGACATTTCTTTTACAATGAACACCTTGAGTCAGTTTCTGGTAGAGCCCAGACGTGTTCACCTAGTGGCTGCAAAACATGTGATGAGGTACCTTAAAGTTTCAATAGATTATGGTCTCATCTATGATGGAGATCATAACTTTACATTGAGTGGATATACTGATGCAAATTGGGAAGGAAGCATTGATGACAGAAAAATCACTTTGGGATGCTGTTTCATTTTGGGATCAACCATGATCTTGTGGCAGAGTAGGAAGCAATCTAGTATTGCTCTCAGCACAGCGAAAGCAAAGTACATTGCTGCATGTTCTGCTAGCTGTGAAGCTATATGGATTCGAAAGTTGTTGACCAGTTTATTTGACCTAGAAATGGAAGCAACCACGATCCTATGTGACAACTAGAGCTGCATAAAAATGACAGAGAATCCTGTATTCCATGACAGGTCGAAACACATAGAGATTCATTATCATTACATCCGTGACATGGTACAGAGAGGAGCCTTGAAGCTCCTATATGTCAGCACAGATGAACAGGTTCTTGATGTGTTGATCAAACCTCTATCTCATGTAAAGTTTGGACACTTTCGAGATAAGCTTGGTATAGTCCGAAAGGACCCTCCCTGAAAGGGGGAGTGTGTGATTCCTTGCTTCTGACCTAGTTGTTAGATGTAAAGCAAGATGATTCCTTGCTTCTGACCTTGTTGTTAGACGTAAAGCAAGATGATGTGTGATTCCTTTCTTCTGACCTCGCTGTTAGATATAAAGAAAGATGATGATGTGTTCCTTGCTTCTAACCTAGTTTTTAGACATAAATCAAGATGATTCCTTGCTTTTGACATCGTTGTTAGATGTAAAGCAAGATGATGATGTGTTCCTTGCTTCTGACCTAGTTGTTAGACGTAAAGCAAGATGATTCCTTGCTTCTGACCTAGTTGTTAGATGTAAAGCAATATGATTCCTTGCTTCTGACCTCGTTGTTAGATGTAAAGCAAGATGATGATGTGTTCCTTGCTTCTGACCTAGTTGTTAGACGTAAAGAAAGATGATTCCTTACTTCTGACCTAGTTGTTAGACATAAAGCAAGATGATGTATACCTTGCTTTTGACATAGTTGTTAGACGTAAAGCAAGATGTGACTGACACTGAGCTACCAGCTTATTAGCTGTGACATTGAGCCAGTGTAGTACTGTGATGTGCCAGCCTAGTGCTGTGATGAGGTATCATTTTTATTGATACATATTGATGCAGATGATGATGACATTCTTTTGAGAATGACGATGCTGCCGATGAAGAAAACTTCTGATGACTCGTAGATATGCCAGCCAATGTTCCAAGATGATATTGACGACACTATCCTCCTGATGCCATTGATGATGCAGACCTCTCTCACTTGATGCTATTGAAGAATACCCTTATTGTTAATGGGGAGTGTTGAAATAATGTAACTGCAAAGAGTATTCTTCTTATTATTGTTATATTATTCATAGGATCAATCCCCATTGTGGATTAATCATGTTGGTTATTTTATTAGGACCAAATCCCCTTTTGCGGATTTGTCAACAGACAATTGTAATAGGCAGAATAAGAAGTCAGCCCCAACAGTTATTATTGAGACCCAGAAATATAATAAAGGTGGGTTTACCCACCCAGAGTGAGAAGTCGACCCTGCCAGTGAAGACACTTCACAAGTGCTAGACTTGTATATATAGAGAGGCTACACTTTGACACACAACACACTTGCTCATTTCTAAGAGGCAAGTTGCAACTTACCAGTTGGAGAGAGGAAGAAGAGTGGCGCATCTTTTGGAGAGGAGTTTATGTATTGGTTTGAGTTATGTCTTGACATTGTATTGGCAATTTATGATAAGGAAGTTTTTGCTGGGTTTTCTTCCCCTAGAGGGTTTCCCAGGATAAATGTTGTGTCTCTTGTGAATGTGTATTTCTCAGTGATCTTGTTCTTATGTTTCTCTTATCTATTGAAATTAAAAGAACTATAATAATGGCATAAAACATCAACAGTTGAGGCATGGTTGCTTGGACTCAAGATATATTTTCAATTTCATAAATATGCATCAAACCTAGAAGTGAGGATTTCCACCTACCATTTACATGGGAAAGCAACTATGTGGTGGGACCCATTGAAGCAAGTGGAGCATATTATTGATAATAGGATCACTTGGAAGAAGTTCAAGAAATATTTTCAGAAGGAGTACCTATTAGAGCACTTATATGACAAGAAAATGCAGGAGTTCTTTGAACTTAGGCTGGGAAGCATGACCATGGTAGAGTATGAAAGGAAGTTCTTCGGGATTATAAAGTATGTGGGGTTTATAAAATATGAGAAGGTAAAATTACAGAGGATTTTAAGTGGATTACCATACTTTTATAAAGAGAATGTTCATTATGATGAACCCAAGACTTTGAATGAGACCATCAAGAAGGCTAAGTACCTATATGAGAAAGGAAAGGGTAGAGGGTCCATATAGAAATATTGGAAGGATAAGAAGAATGATAAGTACGATCAGAGGAAGAAGATATTCAAACATCCTTTCAAAATAAATGAGCCTAATAAAAATCATCAAGACTAGTATGCTAAGGATGAATCCAAGAAAGAAGACTCCTTGGAAAAAAGGGGAAGACCACCAATCCAATGTTGGGGATGTAAAGAAGATCACTTGTACAAGGATTTCCCACACATAAAGGATAGATTGAATACCCTACACGACATCCAAGAGGCTAACATAGTAGAAGACATGGGAAGGATTTATGTAGCCTTAGATGATCGATGAGAAGAGTATCCGTCCAATTTGATCGAGGTGGAAGGTAAGATCATTAATCAATCAATTTTTATTTTAATTGACTCAGGATCAATTCATTGTTACGTTGATCCTAAAATAGTGGATGGTTTACATTTGGAGAAACATAAGATGGGAAAATCAAGTTTGGTCCAGCTAGCCACTGGAACCAAAAGGAGAATCCATGATATGGTCAAAGGTTGTTCCATAAGTCTTAATGGTGTGAATATCAATGATGATCTGAATATCATACCATTGGGATCTTATGATATTCTAATTGGAATGGATTGGTTGGAAAAACATCATGCTTTCCTAGATTTTCATAGCAAGACATTTACATGTCTTGATGAAGAAGGAAAACAAAGCACTGTGAAAGGAGTTCCAAGACCCATCTCTATAAAGGAGATTTTAGCCTTACAACTAAAGAGATGTTTTAGAAAAGGATGTCAATTGTATGCAACCCATGTGGAGTATCCAGGAAATACAAAGGGGCCAAGACTTGGATATTTTTCGGTATTACACGAATTTGAGGATGTGTTCCAAGAAATACCAGGGTTTCCACCTAAGAGGGAGATAGATTTCTCTATTGATCTAGTGCTAGGAGCTGCCCTGGTATCAAAAACACCTTACAGAATGAGTACACCAGAATTAAAAGAATTACAAATGCAGTTGGAATAATTTTTGAAGAAAGGGTACATACGTTCAAGTGTTTCACCTTGGGGAGCACCAATACTTTTTTTCAAAAATAAAGATGGAACTTTGAGGCTATGTATTGAATTTCAACAACTGAATAAATCCACTATAAAGAACAAGTACCCACTATCCATAATTGATGACCTCTTTGATCATCTAAGAGGGGAAAATATATTTTCCAAGATAGACTTGAGATCAGGATACCACCATGTAAGAATCAAATAAGAAGACATCCCTAAGACAACCTTTAGAACTAGGTATGGGCATTACGTTTGTAGTAGTGCCATTTGGATTGTCCAATGCATAAACTGTCTTTATGTTCTTAATGAATGGAATATTCGAAAATTACTTGGATAAGTTTTTCATAGTATTCTTGGATGACATACTTGTCTATTCTAAGTCAACGGAAGAGCATGAAAATCACCTAAGATTGGTATTGCAAGTGCTCAGGGAACATTAGTTGCACGCCAAGTTGAGTAAGCATTATTTTTACTAAGAATAGATCCATTATTTAGGGCACATTATTTCAGAAGAAGGTATAGTAGTAGATCTAGAGAATATTGAAGCCATTAGAGGATGGACAATGCCCAAGAATGTTTAAGAAGTTATATATTTTATGGGGTTAGATGGTTACTACAAAAGATTTATAGTAGGGTTCTCTAAGATTTCTCATCCCATCACTTCTTTGCAAAAGAAGGGAATTGAATTTGATTGGACATCTGATTATGAAGATAACTTTAATCTGTTGAAGGAATTACTGACTAGTGCACCTATTTTAAAGATTGCTGACCCAAATGGAAGTTTTATGGCATGTATAGATGCATGCAAGGAAAGAATCGGTGGAGTTCTCACTCAAATGGACATGTCATTGGTTATGATTCCAAAAATATTAAATAACATGAGAGGAAATATGCCACACATGACTTGGAGATTTCTTCCATTGTTCACGCTTTGAATATGTGGAGGCATTATCTCATGGGAAAGAGATTTGAATTAAGAACAAACCATAGTGGTCTGAAGTATATTTTTGAAAAACCAACTTTGAATGCCAGACAAACAAGATGGATGGAATTTTTAAGTGAATACGACTTTGATATCAAGCATATCAAAGGAAAATAAAATACATTTGTCGATGCACTTAGTAGAAGAGTGCATCTTATGCATGCTACAACTGTAAGTATGCGTCAGGAAGACTTGAAGAGCATGATTTTAGATGTTGTTGTTACAAATCAACGTTACCTATAGGTAAAGGAAAGATTACAACAAGAATATATACAATAGAAAATGAAAGAGTATGAGATGAAGGAAGATGGATTACTTATGCATAAAAATAGAATTTATGTTTCTAGTTCCAGCGAACTCAGGAATTTGGTATTAAAAAAAATGCATAATGTTGCATATGCTGGACATCTCGGTTACTAGAAAAAAAATTGCAACAGTAAGAAGCCAATTATTTTGGCTAGGAATGAAAAAAGGATGTTGCTGATTACATCGCCAGATGTATGGAATGTCAGAGAGTGAAGGTTGAGCATAGGTATCCAACGAGTTTGCTACAACCATTACCAATTCAAGAGAAGAAATGGGAAGTGGTAACCATTGAATTTATAACAAAGTTTCCAAGGAAAGCAAGACAACATGATTCAATCATGGTAGTGTTTGATAAAGTAACAAAGGCTGCTCATTTTGTTCCTGTAAAAAAAACTCATACAGTAGCCAATATTGCAAAAAATTACATGAGGGAGATTGCTAGGTTGCATGGGATAGCTAGGATAATTGTCTCATACAGAGACACAAAGTTTACTTCAAATTTATGGAGGGGATTATTTAAAGGATTTGGTACAAATATGAACTTTAGCACAACATACCATCCACATTCATATGGGAAAACAAAGAGAGTCAACCGAGTAATTGAAGACATGTTGAAAATGTATGTGATGGATAAACTATCTAAGTGGGAAGATTACTTGCAATTGGTTGAGTTTGCTTATAATAATGGGTATCAAGCTTCATTGAGAATGAGCCCATTTGAAGCTTTGTATGGACGGAAATGAAATACTCCAGGGAGTTGGGACAACCCAACAAATAGAGTGGTATTTGGGACAAAATTGCTCAAGGATATGGAAGACTAGATGGTTAGGATTAATAAAAACTTAAAGGCAGCTCAAGATAGATAGAAAATTTATGTCGATAATAACATGATATGTAGTGAATTTAAAGTGGGGGAACATGTTCTCTTAAAAGTGAAGCCCAAGAAGATCTCTTTGAAGTTGGGTAGTTGTACAAAGTTAGTAGCCAGATTTCGTGGTCCATTTGAGATATTGGACAGAATAGGGCCAGTTTCATACATGATTTCATTGCCTACTTCCATGAATGTGCATAATTTATTTCATGTCTCTTTGATAAATAAATATGTACATGATCCTAACCATGTTATTGATTGACATCTGATTTAGCCAGAGGCGGAGGGAGATTTTCAGGTCCAACCAACGTGAATATTGGAAAAAAAAGTTAAAGTGCTCCAGAATCGAGTTATAGATCTGGTAAAAGTCCAATGGGCATACTACGGTCCTGAAGATGCTACCTGGGAGCATGAAGATTCCATGTGGGCAGAGTACCCACAAATTTTTGAATAAATTTTGAGATTTTGATCTCTGTTTTGTATATGCACTGAGGAAAGTGCCAAAATAAGGGGGAGGGGATGTAACACCCCGAGTTTTGAGCCCCATATTAAATAATATACTTTGTTAAGTTATGAAAGGCCAGAGTGCCTAAAAAATTATCAAGAGGCCAATGTGCCTAGGAAATGCAATGTTTTGATCATTATGAATAATAAATGCATCGCTGGATGCTAGAAGGACAAGGAAATGAGTTATAGGGGGATATGATTCCATAAGAGAGGGGGATTAAGGGGATAAGTACTTATTTTTATATTTTATTTACCCATTATTGTTTTAATGGAGAATAAAAATTACATGAGCTTATTGAGGGGAAGGCCAAGTGGTCCCTTAATTCCAAGAATTACAAAAACCTGTCCTTGGTCTGTTTTGGGGGTTCTCACTCCCGTTTTATTTCTGGTTCCTTCGCTGGTTCTTCTTCCCCTTCCACTTTACTCATTCACTCAATTTCTCACTTTTCACACCTCTTGTTGATATTTCAATCCATTCATTCTTTCACCCACTCTTCTTTCCTCATTCATGTCTTTTCTTGGGAAAGGAAAATGAATTGTTGAAGAGAAGCCATGGTATGGTTGGTTCTAGGGACTACTAGTGTATTTCAGCCATGAATTAAGACCTGCATGTTTGAGATGCTTTGGTCTGTGCTCAATCTTTCTCACAACTGTGAGTCCTTAGAGTCCCATCTTGGAGATTCTGGACCAGATACACTAGATCCTTGGAAGGAGATGGACAACCTGAGGGACTGCATGGAAGAGAAGGGGGTCCATTCTCTTGGGTTGTGCAGGCTAGGTAGAAGAGAGATGGTGTACTTTGGATTGTTGTGGGTGATGAGAAGCCTGTGAGAGCTTGAGTGTTAAATAGTTTGGGAAGTCGAGTGACACTCTAGAACCATCCTTGTAGATTCATAGCCTTGGCTTGGGGGTGACATTCCTTTTGAGACTTGGAACAATAGTGTCTATGGTTCGGTGGAACATCCTTGGTCTACATCTAGTTGGTGTCTTGTTTTAGAAAAGATAAGTGATCTCTATTATAGTTATTTACCTGTGTATATTTAATATTTATTTCCACTGTGTATTTAATTATCTATGAATTTCACATCTATAATATGTATGCTTGCTGGTTACTATTGTGCATGACATGCAGTTCATTTCTTTTATGTTATAATATAATATTGATTTATGCATGTGAACTTCTCATGCATCTTTATTAATCGAGAATGTATCAAAAGTTGAATTAGTTCTAGAAGGGGACACAAATTTAGCATAGCTTGGCCTATGGTGGGATGTGTACGTTACAATGGTTAAAACTTCTCTTTCAATGGTAGTGTAGTTGTGCTCGGCTTGTGAAATATTTCTACTAGAAAAATATATGGGATGATCCAAATTTCCTTCACCAAGTTGCGCAAGGATCGCACCCAAAGAAATGAAAGAAGCATCGATGTGTACACGGAATTCCACCTTCCAATCAAGATATATCAAAATATGATTAGTACTCAACTTCTCTTTGAGAATGTTGAAATCTTTATCACACTTGGGTTTCGAGCTAAAGACTTCATATTTCTTCAACAACTTCTCCAATGGGGCAAGTATGCTTGTGCAACTTCTAATAAACCTGCAATAATCCCTAGTATGACCCAAAGTGGACTGCAACTGCTTAGAATTCCTAGGAGGAGGAATATTAAGAATCACAACAACCTTTGTATGCTCAACCAAAAATCCTTCCTTGCATACAATATGTCCCAAAATATATCCAAATTGCACGCAAAAGATACATTTCTTTAGGTTTAGACATATTTGTAATTTCCTGCAATTGTCAAGCATTAACCATAGTAAACCTATGTGCACCTTCATAAAAATATACATTGTTCAATAGTACATATACACCTCAATAAGCTTGTGAATAAAATCCTGGAAGGAAACAATTACAATTCTGGAAAAAACAACATGGGCATTCTTCATCCCAAAGGGCATACCATTATAAGAAAAGAACCCCACTTGGTAGTAAAATTGGTCTCCTTCTTGTCTTCTTCCGCAATCCTGACTTGATGATAACCTGAGAAACTGTTAAGCCCTAATATTGGCTCATTACCCCTTAATTGGGGCATATTACATTAGTAATGTTATTTTATTTATGTCGGCTTTATTCCATTAGTTGTAATTATACCTCCTAGTCTCCTATATATACCAAGGAGACATTTTCATTTGGAATCATCTTGTACTTGAACATTTATGTGGGGTAAAAGGAGGTTGCCCCCTTGAAGAGGTTAATTATCTGAAATTATATCTTTTTCAAGGCGTTGAGTACTTATTCTGAGGTTTTTCTATGCTATATTGATATTTGGTTCTTAACATATGGTATCAGAGCTTAAGGTCTTGGGGTTTCACTGCTACATCCGAGACACCTTGGAATTTTCACTATAACTTTTTTTCTACATTGTTTCAGAAGGAACGACTTGGAGGATATTTATTAGACGGATCAAGGTACGTTGGGTTAAAATTTCAGCTCCCGAGGCCTTATACTTTTGGAGATACATCATGTGAAGTATAGGGTTCTGGAATCATCCTGAATTGAGTCATTGTGGAATTTTCGCTATAAAACTTTTTATGTAACGTTTCAAAACCTCAAATCTAGATTCTATTCACAAAAATTAGTAAAGTATCTATGGTAAGAAGTTCATATTCTAGGTCATCTTATATTTGTAGATACACCCTGTGGAAGATAGGGTATCTGACTAGTCCTATTGACTAGTCTCAAGAAGGTGTTCCAGGTAAAACAATCATAACTTCTTCCTAGAGTATCTAAATTGAGTGAGACTGATATCATTGGATAGTGTAAAGTCTGTAGTATTTCTAGTACGAGTTTCATAATTTTATATCAATTACTGTAAATTCCACTTGGCACATCCAATTTTGATCAGACCTGTGGCATTGCAGAGAAGAAATATCAGAGAACTACATAAAAGAAAGTTTCATACCCAGAAGGGCCGAAACTTGGGAAATACAAAAAAATAAATATTGTCTAGCAGAACCACCTCAAAATCAAGGTTCAAAAGTGATACTTGGCCAACATGCCACCCAAAAAGGGAACTTCTACACCAAATAAGCCTCTAGACAATCCTACTTGGACTCTTAATGAAGGTGAATAAACGTGTAGGGACATAAATGATTTACAAAAGAAGATAGTAACAAAATATGAACTATAAGAGATGGAAGCTAATTTGGAGGCAAAGATGGATGGTTTAGAAGAGGAGATCATGGAAGTATTGAAAAATTTCGTAATAGAGAAGACACCTGAAAGTGAAAATGCATCCCATGAAATTCATGATGAGGACACAAGGAAGGTGAATCAAGAATGGAGAAACTCCAACTTTGGGTTGAAGACCAAC
>ML787697.1:317547-334476 GCA_009831015.1 Picea engelmannii | reverse complement strand
GGACGTCTCCCTTGGACTTGCCCTCCTAAATAGAAAGAGCTCCCCATCGAGGTGACAGTGGGTGGGGAAGCTCCTGTTACGCCGGTTTCTACCTTTGACTCAAGCTATTTAACCTTTCCTACAAACCGTGCGATAACAAGGAACATTGTGGAATTGTTTTCTCTTCACTGGGAGCTCTGCAAGGTGTGCATCGAGCCAGAGAGAAAATGACGTGAATCTGAGCTATCCAACTCCCTCAGACGCAAGGATTGCGCAGGAGCCGGAGTCTGAACCGGACAAAGCTCTGGAGGAATAACACTTCGGAAAGTGTTATCGGGGTCTGGGAATCCATTCCCTGGAAGGAGCGAAGACCGAGTCTTTGCATACTTAGAAATGTTCTAAGTCGAAATCGAGTAAAATCTCAGGAGGAAGAACGTCGTCGAGCATTAGATCACGGTGGAAATCCTCGCAGGCCATCCGATTGAAGGAAGGAGCACAGGCTTTAACCTTGCATAGATCCAGGAGGAGAGTTCAAAAATCTGAACGGACGGTGGAGAATCCTCAAGGAGGAACACCGAAACCCCGCAGGCCGTCAGATCAGGTAGAGCTATGAGGAAGTTAGCAGCGAGAGTTTCTCGACGTTCATTTTGGGACTTCAGGTACCAAGAGTTGGAAGGATAGAGGTTCTTGTCCCTCAAAACCCCGAATCGCGAAATAGCGAAATCATGATTCGACATGAGTCGTCGATCACAGGGATTATTGTGAGCCGTTAATTGAATGCCAAGGCATTTTAGCGTTTCGGTATTTGGATATTTCGGCTTTTCGGCGACCGGAGACTCCAAGGAGCAAGAATACTCTTGGTATCAGGATTTCACAAAACGCAAAATCCCGAAATCGAGAGGTGCCAGGCATTTCATCTTTTCGGGGACCGGAGGTTCTAAGGAGCAAGGACATCCTGCACATCCTGATTTCGCGAAACGTGAAATGCCGAAAGAATAGGCACCGGGTATTTCAGATTTTCCCAGAGACCCTAAGGTGCAAGGATATACCTTGCATCCAAATTTCGCGAAACACGAAATCCAGAAGGAGCGAGCGCTGGGCCATTTCGGAATAGGCGCCGGGTATTTTAGCTTTTCAGCGACCGAAGACCCTAAGGTGCAAGGATATCCCTTGCATCCAGATTTCATGAAACGTGAAATCTCGAAGGAGCAAGCACCAGGCCATTTCGGATATCGGAGGTTCGAGAAACCAGAAGACAGGACACTTGACTCGGGAAGTCCCGGTCCCCGATAAGCGCCTTTTCGGATTGGCACTTGGTCACAACACTTGGTCGCGCACTATGGGAGCTCACGCTAGGCGCTTGAAAAATCCAATTGAGCATTCGTAAGGGACCTGTGTAATTGTCCGAAGGGTTCTAGTTCGGAACCAGAAGATCCATTTCGGCTCCAGAATCAGAAGATCCTGACCGGGAGGTCGTGCAACCCTTAGGAGGGATAGGGGGTCTGCATCAAGTGGTATCAGAGCATCAGTTTTTTGTCTATATATTTCAAGCGAAGGAGGAAAAAGGAGACAGAAAAATCAGGGTTGTACTCTGTGTGGGATAGATAGTCAACACAATGCCGCCAAGAAGACGAGATCTACCTTTAGCCAACCATGTTGTAGAAAGGGAGATGTGAGAGTTTCGCGCCCGAATGGAAGAAATGGAAGCAGCACAGAGAAGAGCACCTGACGTTGGGGATTTCAGTGATGCGAAAAGTGAAGAGGCTGAGGTTGAAGAAGCTGCAGGAGGGGATGCTGCAAAAGAACGTTTGTTGAGAGCAGTTGCCAGATTGGGTGGTAGAGCTAAGATAGAGGTCCCCGTGTATGAGAGAAATCTAGATGTTGAAGAACTGTTGGACTGGATAAGGTCCATGGATAAACACTTCGACTATGAAGATGTCGATGAGGAAAAGAAGGTGAAGCAGGAATTCACCAGGCTAAAAGGGCATGTAGCACTGTGGTGGGATGAACTGCAGGCTGAGAGGAGAAGTAAAGACAAACAGAGGATAAAGAGTTGGGACAGGATGGTAGCCAAACTGAAGGCTAAGTTCATACCCAAGGATTACCAGATCAATCTATTCAGGAAGCTGTAGAACCTGAGATAGAAAGGGATGACAATCAAGGAGTACATCGAGGAGTTCTACCGATTGAACATCAGAACTGGACAAAGGGAGAGAGACGAAGAAAGAGTCGCCAGATATATAAATGGCTTGAGATATGAAATCCAAGACGAACTCCTAGTAACCGATATGAACTATCGATATGAACTCCTGAAAGAAGTCAAGGAAGAATAGGAGATGCAGTTCACTGTGGTGAGAAAGCCCAGAGTCATCCTTACGAGTACATCAATGGATGATTTACCTGAAGAAGTTTAGGAGCTGCTGGATAATTTTTTTGATATAGTGGTGAATGAGATGCCAAACTCATTGTCGCCCATCAGGAGTATCAGTCATCATATCGACTTGGTACCAGGAGCAAGCCTGTGAAACAAGGCAACGTACAAATTAACACCTCGAGAAAATGAGGAGGTGAAGAACCAAGTCCAAGAATTGTTGGATAAGGGTTTAGTCAGAGAAAGTTTGAGCCCATGCGCAGTGCCAACTATGTTAAGCCCAAAGAAAGATGGAGGATGGAGAATGTGCACAGACTCGAGAGCCATCAACAAGATCACCATCAGGTATAGATTTCCTTTACCAAGAATGGATGATTTAATGGATTGCTTAAGTGGAGCAAATTTATTTTCTAAAATAGATCTAAAAAGTGGATATCACCAGATCAGGATGAGAGAAGGTGATGAATGGAAAACAACCTTTAAGACGAATGAAGGTCTGTATGAGTGGTTGGTTATGCCATTTGGCTTAACGAATGCCCTAAGCACTTTTATGAGGTTGATGAATGAAATTCTAAAAGATTTCATTGGCAAGTTCGTGGTTGTATATCTGGACGATATATTGATTTTTAGCAAGGCCAAAGAGGATCATTTGAGGCACCTAACACTAGTAATGAGGAGGCTACAGTAGGAGAAGTTGTTGATCAATCTGAATAAGTCCTCTTTTATGAAGACAGAGCTCATTTACTTGGGTTTTGTGATATCTTTGAATGAACTGAAGATGGATCCAAAGAAGGTGAAAGCGATCAGAGAATGGTCGTCACCAAGGAGCATGTTCGAGGTAAGAAGCTTTCATGGTTTAACAAGTTTTTATAGAAAGTTCATTAGAGACTTCAGTGGGATTTGTGCACCAATGATGGATACAGTGAAGAAGCGACACAAGTCTTTTAAATGGACAGAGGCGGCTGAAAAGATCTTCAATATACTGAAGGAGAAGATAACAGAACGACCAATTCTAGTCTTGCCGAATTTCGAAAAGACATTTCAGGTAAGATGTGACGCAAGTCGAGTTGCAATAGGAGCAGTTCTAAGTCAGAACAATCAACATGTTGCCTATTTTAGCGAGAAGTTGAATGAGACTAAGAGGAAATACTCCACATATGACAAAGAGTTTTATGCTATAATTCAAGCCTTGAAGAAATGGAGGCATTATCTTGTCCCGCAAGAGTTTGTCTTGTACAACGATAACTAAGCTTTACAATTCATAACCCGACAAGAAAAACTAAACCAGAGGCATGCAAAATGGGTTGAATATATGCAAAATTTTACTTTTGTCATAAAACATATTGTTGGGAATACTAACAAAGTTGTGGATGAGTAAAGCAGGAGATGTTTAATTCTGCAGGAATTCCAGGTGAAGACCTTGGGGTTTGAACACCTTAAGGATATGTATTGTGATGATACAGATTTCAAGGAGGCCTACGAAGCATGTACAAGCCCTGTACTGGGAGATAGAAGTCAGTGGACAGATCATGTGGTTCATGAAGGATTGTTGTTCAAAGGAAATCAATTGTGCATACCAAGATGCTCAATGAGGGACAATCTTCTGAAGGAGAAGACAGTGGAGGATTGGCTGGACATTTCGTCCATGATAAAACATTTGCACAGTTGAGCAGCTCATACTATTGGCCAGGTATGAGAATAGATGTGATAAAGTTGGTGAACATATGTAGGATTTGCCAACATGCAAAGGGGAAAAGATAGAACACTGGATTGTATCAACCATTGCCAACACCAGAGAGGCCTTGGGATGCAATAAGCATGGATTTTGTGTTGGGATTGCCAAGAACACAAAGGGGATTCGATTCCACATTTGTGGTGGTAGATAGGTTTTCAAATATGGCACATTTCATCCCATGCCAGAAGACCAGTGATGCAACACATGTTGCGAATCTATTTTTCAGAGAAGTTGTGAGACTTCACGGTCTACCCAGGAGCATTGTCTCAGACAGAGACACAAAATTTGTTGGTCACTTTTGGAGGACGTTGTGGAAGAAGATGGGGACATATTTGTCCTTCATCTTAGCTTATCACCCTCAGACAAATGGGCAGACTGAGGTGGTAAATAGAATTTTGGGAAACTTATTGAGAAGCCTAGTTACTGAACACCATAACCAATGGGATCAGATTATGCCACAAGTAGAATTTGCATACAATGACTCACCAAACAGAAGCACTGGAAGGAGCCCGTTCCAAATACTCTATGGAACGCAACCCAGGGGAGTGTCTGAGTTAAGGGACTTGGAACAGGGAGAGATCAGAAGCATTGGAGCAAAGGATTTTGCTGCTGAGATGCAGAGACTCCATGGCCGGATCAAAAAACAATTACAGAGCTCTAATTAGAAATATAAACATAGAGTTGATCAGCATCATAGGGAACTTCAATTTGAAGTGGGAGATCAGGTTTTAGCACACCTTAGGAAGGAAAAGTTCCCTAGGGGAACATATAACAAATTGAAGATGAAGAAGATAGGACCCTGTAAGATCTTGAGGAAGTTTGATGCAAACGCCTATGAGATCGAACTGCCAAATGGTGTGGGAATTTCACCCATATTCAATGTTTCAGACCTGTATCCTTACATGAAAGATGACATAGAAGGGTCAGAAGATCAAGGAAAGATTCAGTTGGAGAAACAGATGCCTGTAGAAAAAAAGTCGTAGATGGAGAAAATTGTTGATCAGAGGATTGGAAAAAAGACCAAGAGGAAGACTTATTTTGAGTATCTGGTCAAATGGAAGGGACACCCAATGGAAGATGCCAGTTGGGAAAATGAAGTTGTTATCCAGAAGCAGGGAAAATCAGTAGAGGAGCTCATGGATAGGAGTCCATGAATTTTTGTCAAGGGGAGTATGATGCAGGAGCATCTTTGGCAAGCAGGCAGAGGCAAGACCACTCAACACATGTGAGTTCTTCCAGAAATTCAACGTTGACAGTTGCAGCTGATTTTGAAATCCGCCTTCACTCAGCGTCGGAATTCACCTTTGGAGGCACGCTTGAACCGATGCCGAATTTTACCCTGTGAGGCACGTTTTGAAAATTGTAAACAGAGCAAGAGTTTCCACTTTGGCTCTGGAATGCAACTGGTCTTAGATAGTGTAGGATAAATTTTAGAGTAGGCAAGTAGCCAGGGTAAACCCTAGAATCATTCTTGAGTTATGTAGAAGTTTACACACCCAATTAGAAGGGAGAGCGGGAATATAGAGAAAAAATAGTTGTAAGAGAGAACTGCGAGTTAGCAGGAGGAAAATGTTTTGAGTTACTGTAAATTTGAATGTAATCTATAGCCATTGGGCACTTGTGAATATAACAGAATGGAAAATTGATCCAAATGTGTTGTGCTTGGACTGTGTGTATTTTCCTGTTATTTTATGTTTTATAAACAAGTGAATGGAACTGTGAGATTTTGGTAGTTTCAATTGTTTCTCTTCATTTGGAGCTCTGCAAGGTGTGCATCGAGCCAGGGAGGAACATTGTGGAATTGTTTTCTTTTCACTGGGAGCTCTGCAAGGTGTGCATCGAGCCAGAGAGAAAACATCGTGAATCTGAGCTATCGAACTCCCTCAGACGCAAGGAATGCGCGGGAGCCGAAGTCTGAACCAAACAAAGATCAAGAGGAATAACACTTCGAAAAGTGTTATCGGGATCCAGGAATCCATTCCCTGGAAGGAGCGAAGATTGAGTCTTCGCAGACTTAGAAATATCCTAAGTCGAAATCGAGTAAAAGATCAGGAGGAAGAACGTCGTCGAGCGTTGGATCGCGGTGGAAATCCCCGCAGGCCATCCAATTGAAGGAAGGAGCACAAGCTTTAACCCTGCATAGATCCAGGAGGAGAGTTCGTAAATTCGAATGGACAGTGGAGAATCCTTGAGGAGGAACACCGAAACCCCGCAGGCCGTCAGATCAGGTAGAGTTGCGAGGAAGTTAGCAGCGTGAGTTTCTCGACATTCATTTCGGGACTTCGGGTACCGGGAGTTGGAAGGATAGAGGTTCTTGTCCCTCAAAACCCCGAATTGTGAAATAGCGAATTCGCGATTCGACGTGAGTCGTCGATCACAGGGATTATTGTGAGCCTTTGATTGAATGCCAAGGCATTTCGACATTTCGACACTTGGACATTTCGGCTTTTCGGCGACCAGAGACTCCAAGGAGCAGGGATACTCTTGGTATCCTAATTTCGAGAAACGCAAAATCCTGAAATCGAGAGGTGTCAGGCATTTCAGCTTTTCGGCGACTGGAGGTTCTAAGGAGAAAGGGCATCTCGCGCATCCTGATTTCGCGAAACGCGAAATCCCAAAAGAATAGGCGTCAAGTATTTCATCTTTTCGACGACCGGAGACCCTAAGGTGCAAGGATATCCCTTGCATCCAGATTTTGTGAAACGTGAAATCCTGAAGGAGCGAGCGTTGGGCCATTTTGGAATAGGCACTGGGTATTTCGGCTTTTCGACGACCAGAGACCCTAAGGTGCAAGGATATCCCTTGCATCCAAATTTCATGAAACGTGAAATCCCTAAGGAGAAAGCGTCGAGCCATTTCGGCATTTCAGCTACCGGAGGTTCGAGAGGCCAGAAGATGGGACACTTGACTCAGGAAGTCTCGGTCCCCGATAAGCGCCTTTTCGGCTTGGCACTTGGTCACAGCCCTTGGTCGTGCACTGTGGGAGCTCACGCTAGGTGCCCAAAAAAGCCATCTAAGCATTCATAAGGGACCTATGTAATTATCCGAAGGGTTCCAGTTCGGAACTAGAAGAGCCATTTCGGCTCCAGAATCAGAAGATCGTGACCGGGAGGTCGCGCAACCCTTAGGAGGGATAGGGAGTCTGCATCAAATTTATGCGTGGTTCTATGGTTGTAGGTAGCTCCAAAAACAAGATAGAACAATGAGTTGCATCTCCTAAAATTCCCCTAACACCTCCTCAAGTCTGGATCTCCAAATGGCTCTGTTCCTTGACACTATATGATCACCCTGGCTGGAAAGTGTGCCCCATTGGCTATAGAAACCCAAGCAAATTCATCCTATTCAGAAATGGCCTCAAACCCTCTATAAAATGATGTCGCATTGTAGATATGAGGATGGAAAACACGTGATAAGAGATCCCTTTGTTGTAGCAAGAGATTCAACCCTCCAACTAACTGTATCACTATGTTCCAATGCACCCTCCTTGAAGAATTTGGCCCAGCTCTGAGAAATGATAAATTTGGAGGGTAAGAAACCCCCATAAGTGCCAAAATAGGCGCTCTGATGATGGAAAAGAGCCTCCAATCAAGATCTGGCCCAAAACCAAGCTCCACAAACCAAATCAAACTCTCCTTTGCTAACTGGTGCACCCTCTCTACAGAAAACCTCTAAGTTGTGCCCTCTTTCACTAACTGATGATTGGAATGGATCTGAACTCAGATAGAAAATGAAGTAGAATGGTGAGGGAGGAATTGTTCACCTCCTTGGCCAAGCTTGGATCAGAAAAGGTGGAATATTTCACCACCGAGATGATCTCTAGGGTTTGTTCAATCAAAACCCTGAAAACGCCCATGTATCATGGGCTCTCTAGCAAGAAGTCAGACATCAAAATGATAATTAACATAATGAGAGAATAGAGGCCCCTATCTCTCTTTTATCCCCCCTATTCACCTTTTCCCTCCAAGTGACTTTTACTTTATTTTTATTATTCTTTAATTAAATCAATTTATTAATTAATTAACCTTTTTGCCTCTAAAAAGTGATTTATTCGTCGCTATGGCTTCTCCGGCCACTGAAAGTCACTTCTCATCATCTAATCCTATAGTGCTCTTCCTCCTGATTCCAATGAGTTATTGCACTAAGAGGTTTCTCCAAGTATTATTCCCAAAATGACCTTCTTAGTGAAAATAATTAAAATATGACCCATAATAACTCAAAATTATGGAAATTGTCAGAATGCAATGGAACCAAAGCCAAGCTATGCAAAATGGATCCTCATGATGAAATATGACAAACGATGCAATTTGGTCCCAATAAAACCCCTCAGTATCTCATGAACTCTCTTTCACCCTCATCTGGCTACTCTCGTAAGCATAACACTCTATAATACAATAATGTCAAAAAATGGGGACATTACATATGGTTAAGGGTTTTTGTGGTACATGGTTGAGAGATTGTATTGGTGAAGTGGTTGATGTATATCAGAAATCATTTAATGTCTATTCCATGTGAGGGTTATTGTACTTGTTCATGATTATACTTGTATGGCACATGACTGGAGAGATATAGATACACTTGGTTAAGAGATATGTATGAAGATGTATGCACAGGGCACATCTATAGGTTGGACACAGTGGCAACTTGCAGGTTGAGTTGACAAGAGGAAGCAGAGTGTCTGAGTTTCAACAAAAGTGAAAAACCCTAGATTTCAGAAGGCATATGCAAACTGCAATATAGACATGCCGCATACATACGTGGGTTGTAGTAAAAACAGAGCATGTAGATACACGTGATGGGGCACAAATAGGTCGCGTACCTGTTGGGTTTTTATTGGTACAGGATGAGTACATGTACAGGTTGGTTACAGGACAGTGGCACAGATTGGTTACAGGTTGTTGGCTCATATTAGTACATGTTTACAACAATATATCTCACAGTGACAATGTGACAGTGGTTTCATCATCTTACTTATATTTCAGGGTGGCAAGATGGGGCAAGGATAGGTGGTTGTAGTTAGAGAACATAGGGGGTTGTATCCTCCTTCTGGTTGTAGCCATAGAATTGGGGAGTTGGAGCTTCCCTTAGGTTGTATCTTGAAAATATAGGGGGTCAGAGCCTCATTCCAGTTGCAGCTGGAGAATAAAGGAAGTTGGTTCTTCCAATGAATGTAATTCTTAAAGACATAAGAAAAAACATTACGTGGTTTTCTCCCGCATTGGGTTTCCACGTAAAAATATTGGTTTATTGTGCATATGTGTGATGTTCATTGTTTATGGTTTATTTACTCTGCACTTATTGGATGATAATGTTCCATTGATTATAAATATAAATAACATGTACATATTGTGGTAGAAAGCATTATCATTACTCTATTACCGATTCACCCCCCTCTCAGTAATCCAACATCAAGGAAAAATGAAAGTTCTTTAGATTTGATCGCTAATAATTGATGGTGTATTACGTGATGGCTAATAATTGAGCTATTGTCATAGCAATATAAAGTAAAAATGAATGGTGTGTTAGGTCAAAATTAGGTTGTGATAATAATGGCAAGGAATAATTAGTGGTTGATTATCGTGTGAGAAGTACACCACCAAACACCTTGCATGGGATTTGTATTGTGATTAAGGTTTGTTGTGTGAACATTAAATACCTATACGATATCCATGATTTTGTTGACTAAACGGGGTTCCCATAGATGATTGATTAAGGTAATATGTTATCTATAGTTTTGTATTTTAATTGAGTAAAGTAATCAGATATGAATACTCTTGCATTTTGTTGAGTAGAGTAATAAACTAATAAATGGGCATTGTCATCTTTTGGGGCACCCTTCTCTAACAAAGCAATACTACATCTCTCATCAACTAACTACGCTCGGATTAGAAGAGTGGTGGAGGCAAGGTTGTCAATAAAGACTTTATTTGAGTGGAACTCCAAGTTCTACCATGAAATCTTGGTCGATGACCTTCAGTTAACCACAGGAATAGAGGAACTTAAGCGATACATGAGGATCAATGCATTCATAGTGAATCGTTGATCAAGAAGTTGGGAAAAAAGGAGAGCAGAGTTACAGGTCTGCCTATCTCAATTTTGGTTTACAGGAGAGAATTGATTCCACATATTGTTATGTAAATTCCTCTACTTGAATGATAATTTAGATTTTCTCAAGAAGTATCATCCTGTTCAATTTGTGACTCAGGTTTAGGACAGACCACAACAATTAATCGTGAAAATCTGATACATAAAATTGTGGATCGGCACAAGATAAGTTAAAAGAAAACCGGTTGTGAGACGAGGTTTTTTTTCTAAAGGAAACAGTAAAGGTATAGTTTATCTGACAGTCGAAGCAAACCATCGATTCCTCACAATGTCAAGTATGGTCTCAGGGATTATGGTCATATTAAACTCTAAAGTTCACCTAGCCCTAATTTCATTGATATCTCCATCTGTTAAATTGTAAACCCCACAGTAGTCTAAACATACTATTAAACAAGATATTAAAATTTCATCCATCTCTTCTGCGGTTGAGTTCTAAATCTTAGAGTAGTGTAAATATAGTATTAAACAATAAATTAAAATCGAACTTATCATAAATTTGATCTCCTAACTCAAAGGAAAATTCAATCGATAATCATTGTCAAGCAATGACTTTAATACAAAATGCAGTAAGTCATGCATTCATTTACTTAATGCAGAAGAAAGGTCGCAAGAATATACCATGCAAAAGAAAGGCTCTCGAATGTAAGATAAGGGAGAAATTAAAGGGCAACCAAATACTTAAAGCGTTGAACAAAGGCGTCGAACAAATATTTAAAGGGCCGAACAAAGGTGCAGGAAGAATGCATATAAATCTGAACACTGGGGTGCGGGTGGAATTATCTAGTAAATCTAAATGCGTTGAAAAGCAAAGCACATCAATTCTAGAGAAAACACATATCAACATACATAAATGCCTGAATGGAATGGAAATTGTGTAGTCTTTTCCATCAACAACAACAATTCCTGATCAACCTCTTTTGTCCTTTCCTGATGCACAATAGCAGTGTTATAAAGAAACAATTGTGTCCTCTCTCCTCTCCTGATGTGTAATAACATGCAGAGAATGGAATTGTAACTTATTAACTCATATTAATCTACTCACGATTGGTATGCCATATAGGTTTGATAGTGTAACTGAACGCTACTTCCTGAAAGTAACAGATGTTAGGGCCTAATTATTTCATAAGTTAAGTAAAAAGATAAAGCTATTTATTTCCACTACTCGCCATGCCAAGTTGTGAAATGTAACCATAGGCCAGGTGTAAGGAAAAGTAGAAAATATAATAGTAAAAAGGTAGAATTATTTATGTCTAGTAACCATACATGCCAAATTATTTCAAAATGTGAAAAGTTGATTAATATGTAAATGTTAAAAGTTAAGTAATCTTGGTTGAATTTGTATAAGTATACTTCGTGGCAATTGAAAATCTAGCTTAGTAATTTCTTAATCCTAAAAAGTAAATGTGAAAAAGTAAATAGATTAATGGAAGTTATGAGTATTAAATCCCATTCATTGATTTGAGCTTAAGATGAAGAATATGCCAGCATCTTTAATTGTTGACCACAAAATTGGAATTTGTGATTAAAAGGTTGATTAAACTATCAATTCCAATAGGGGGACGCTTATCTACATTGTCCTAGGCACTATATATCTACTTATTTGTCCTGGGCACTGAATAAACTACTTATTTATATTCCAGTTATATTGCAGGCTTAATCTCTCTATTTTGATTGTTTCTTTTGGAACTGCTTCATCTACTATTACTAGTGTTGGTGAAAGTAAAAAAAAGACCAAATCCAGGTGCATAGCCCGGTGGGTAAATACCAGGTGGAAATCTCGCTAATGCTTCTACTCATGCTGTTGAACCAACTAAATCAATTGCTTCTTCGATAGGTGGTTCTTCGACTGGTGTTGGTGCTTCTCAATCTGTATCTGGATCTGTATCTCACGATCAAAATTCCTGAAATCCAAACCCCAGTGAAAGAAATAATCCTAAGCCAGGTGAAAGGAATAAGATATCATAGCATGGTGTTGCTTGGTTAAAGAAATGAAATACCAAACTGTGGTCCAACAAACCCTTGTGCAACAACAAAGATGGTGAAAGGGATTAAATGACATAACCAGGTGGTTCTAGTGGTGCAGGTGCAAAGTGTACTTATGCTAGCTATGGATCTCAATCACAAAATTCGGGTTCTTTCCGACCACGAAGGTAAGAATCTGGCTCTCTATATTTCAAATCTGGCTCTAGACCTGGAGACTCTTAAACTTCCTATCAATCACGATCATAAGAATATGGCTCTCTATCTTTTAAATCTGGCTCTAGACCTAAAAACTATGAAACTTCCTATCAATCACGATCATGAGAATATGGATCTAGTCCTAGAACTGGAACTACTACTATTGGTTAACTCTTACCTGCATAAATAGAAGTTAAGACATTGGGTCTCAATTTGGTGAATGAGTGAAAGAAGTTGCAAACTCCCCCTTAATTGGCTTCGTTCCAACTGATCTGTTTGATCGCTGCAAGTGGCTTGTTGATTTGCAACAAGTGGCCCATTTGATCGATGCCAAGTGGCCACCTTAGAGTGGTCGGTTGGATCATTGCCAAGTGGCCCATTGTTGCTCCAAATATCCATTTGAATGTTTCCAAGTGGCCTATTGGAACCCACCAAGTGACACATTGAATCTGTGTTAAGTGGCCCATTAGATCTATGCCAAGTGGCCCCTTGATTTGTTTCCAAGTGGCCAACTCGATTTGCGCAAAGTGGCTCATGGGACCATTGCCAACTGTTCCCTTAGATCTGTGTCAGTGATCCATTTAATAGCTACCAAGTGGCCTGTTATATCTGTGCCAAGTGTCTTGTTGGAAAGTTTCCAAGTGGCTCCCTGGATCTGCACCAACTGGCCTATTGGCTTGCTTCCAAGTGGCCCATTCCCTCGTTTCCAAGTGGCCACTTGGATAGGTGCCAAGTGGCCACCTCGACCTGCCCTAAACCTACCCAAAGTGGCCCATTGGAGTGGCCACCTGAACTGTGCCAAGGGGCCCCTTGGATCATTACCAAGTGGTTCGCTAGATGTTTGCCAAGTGGTCCATTCGATCGTTACCAAGTGGACACCTCGATTTGCATGAAGTAACCCATTGGACCGTTGCCAAGTGGTATGTTAGATCTCTACCAAGTGGTCCATTCGATCACTACCAAGTGGCTCGTAGCATCTGCACCAAGTGGCATGTTAGAAAGATGCCAAGTGGCATGTTGGAAAGTTTCCAAGTGGCTCATTGGATCTGTGCCAAGTGGCCTATTGGATCATTGACAAAGTGGCCTATTGGAAACCCGCCAAGTGGCCCATTGTCTCTACCTCAAGTGGTCCACTTTATTAGTAACAAGTGGCCTATTGGAAACCTGTCAAGTGTCACCTTCAATAGTTGTCAAGTGGCCTGTTGGATCTCTACCAAGCGGCCCATTAGATCTCTTCCAAGTGGCCCATTCTCCCTGCTCCAAGTGGTCCATTCGATCACTGCCAAGTGGCCTATTGGATTTGCACCAAGTGACCCATTGATCTTCGCCAAGTGGCCACCTCGTTTTTCTCCAAGTGGCCACATCGATCTGTGCCAGGTGGCCCATTGAATTGTTGTCAAGTGGTCCCTTCGATATTTGCCAAGTGGCTCATTGGCTCTACTCCAAGTGGTCCATTTGATCGCTGCCAAGTGGCCCATTGGATCGGCGCCAAGTAGCCCATTGGCTCTGTGCCAAGTGGCCTATTGGAAGCTTCCAAGTGGGTCTGCACCAAGCAACTACTTCGATGTGTCAAGTGACCCATTGGGTCTGTGCCAAGAAACTACCTCGCTCTAAGCCAAGTGGCCCATTGGATTGCTTCCAAGTGGCCCATTAGATCTCTACCAAGTGGTCCATTAGCTATGCTCCAAGAGGTCCATTCGACTCCTGCTAAGTGGCCATTTAGATCTCTGCTAAGTGTCCCATTGGCTCTGCTCCAAGTGGTCCATTCGATCACTGCCAAATGGCCATTGGACCTTCATCAAGTGGATTTTTGGAACGTTGCCAAGTGGCTCATTAGATCTATGTGAAGTGGCCACCTCCATGTGCACCAAGTGGATAACTCACCTCTGCATCGCTACCAAGTGGATCTGGTTGTTGGATCTCTACCAAGTGCTCGTTCTACCACTATCAAGTGGCACATCATCCCGTCAATATTCAGTTGTCGTCTCTGTTGATATTATGGTAGCTTCGGGAGGTATGAACCTCTATTGTGACCTATGACAAGATTAGAATATTTCGAAAGGAAGCAAAGAAGTAAAGGAAACCCTAGACGAGATGTCGGCTACAGAAATGTAATTAATATGGATTAATTAGTACCCAAAAGGAGAAGTCAGCCCCAGTAAGTCTGTCAGATTACTATAAATACAGGGCGTCAGTTCTCATTTGTCACATTCTCATAATTGCAAAGAGTCAATTGTGCACACTGCAGTTGGCAGTTTTGTGCGCAAGCTTTTGGGGAAGGTGTTGCGCCAGTTTCTGGGTGGGACTATCTGATTAGCTTGGTTTCTATTCTTGCTTGGTGCATTATCCTTGCTTGGCTATTGATTTCTACCAGTATTCTTCTCTATCAAGGTCAAGGTTCTTGGAGGGTGGCTTCGGCCTATGGTTGGGTGACAAGGGTATTGTCAATGGTAAAATGAGCACAATCTCTCATATTCTAACAGGTTATGGGCCCACACCTCCTTCATTCAATCTAAATGCTGGAAGGAATCATAGTTGCTAGGGTATTGAGCTCGTTGAGGAACTGTCACTAGGGTTACTAGCAGGAGCAGCTTCCAAAGACACTACCGCTAGGGTTACTAGCAGAAGTAGTTGCAAAAACCCTAATCTCAGATCCGGCACCTTGTGATGGAGCATCTCGCTCAAAAAGAAGATATTCAGATACGCCCTAACTCAGCGCACCTTTTGGCTCTCTCGGAAGACATAAATGATGAAGTTGAAGTTTTGGATCAAGGCATGACTAGTTACCAGTCAACTGAAGACATGAGTGAAACAATCAGTCTTTTACACTACTTAGCACTTACTGGAACGATTGAAGATGACATGTGGCTAATCGACAATGGAGCTTCTAGGCACATGACGGGAGATCAAGCCAGACTCTCAAATCTAAATGAAAATAAGACCTCGTACAAGGTAGAGCTTGGAGACAAAACCACTTACCCTGTGGAAGGATTTGGACAAGCCACCATCAAAATGAAAACAGGTAATTATGTTCACTTAAGCAATGTTTTATATGTACATGGTTTAGAAAATAATCTTGTATCAATATATTGCCTAGAAGACAAGGGAAACATGATAGCTTTCGTGGATGGAAAAGTGTTATCATGGCATAAATACTCCAGCATAGAGAATGCTAGGGTTATCGGAAGTCGTGAAGGAAATTTGTACAAACTACTAAAACAAAATGAAGAAGCTCTTGTACATGACAAAGTCAACCCTAATGAACTTTGGCATAGAAGGTACGCTCATATTAATTATCAAGCATTACCCTCTCTCAAAAGAATGGTTGAAGGAATACTAGAGTTGCAGTCTACACACGAAGGAATCTGCAAAGGATGTGCCCTTGGGAAGAATATCAAGAAACCATTCCCAAGTAGCAATAACATATCTAAGGAGATTCTAGATCTAATACACTCAGATGTTTGTGGTCCGATGCCAGTGAAATCTCTAGGAGGATCTTCTTACTACGTAATCTTCATAAATGACTATTCAAGAAAAACTTCGCTATACCAACTAAAAACAAAAGACGAAGTATTCAGCAAGTTTCAAGAGTTCAAAGCAGAAATAGAAAACCTCACAAGTAAGAAGATCAAGACGCTAAGAACCGATAATGGTGGAGAATACACATCAAAGGAATTTGTTGCATTCTGCAAATTGACAGGAATTAGGAGGGAGCTTATTGTTCCTCATAATCCTCAACAAAATGGTGTAGCAGAAAGAAAGAACAGATCCATTGAAGAAATCGTAAAAGCCTTACTAAATGATCAAGGTTTGTCCATGTTCTTATGGGGAGAAGCAGCAATGACAACAATATATGTGCAGAACAGAAGTCCTCATCGTATATTGAAGAACATGACACTAGAAGAAGCTTTCTCACGTAAGAAACCTAATGTGGAAAATCTAAGAATATTTGGATGTCCTCTTTACTCCCACATTCTCAAGGACAAGAGGAATAAAGTAGAACCTTCAGGAAAGAAAGGGATATTCATGGGATATAGTGATTCATCCAAGGCTTACAGAATATATATTCCAGAACAACACAAGATCGAGGTCAGCAGAGACGTAATGTTCAATGAAAGGATGGCCTTCAGGAAATCCATCGAAGAAAATATAGAAGAAGAGATTGAAGAACTTAACGAAGAAAGCATAGAAAACGTAAATCACGAAAATGAACTACCTGATCATCCTATGGAACCATGTGAAAACATTGATTCAGATATCGTATCTAAGACCAAGAAAAGACCAGCTTGGCTTGAAGCTACCTTACAAGACACAGAAAGACTCAAGGTTCCAGAAGGAACATTCAGAAAGAGTAAAAGACCTAAAAGATTCTCAAATTATGCAACATACATGACGAAGCTTCTAGATGAAGAACCTACCACATTTGAAAAAGCAACGCAAAAGGAACAATGGAAAGAAGCTATGACAGAAGAGCATCAATCCATTATGAAAAATGAGGTATGGGAAATCATACCAAGACCTAAAGAAAAATCAGTGGTAACTTCAAAATGGGTGTACAAGATCA
>ML787697.1:275613-303773 GCA_009831015.1 Picea engelmannii | reverse complement strand
CAGAGAGCCAGTTGTGCACAAGTTTCTGGGGAAGGTGTTGCGCTAGTTTCTGGGTGGGACTATCTGATCAGCTTGGTTTCTATTCTTGCTTGGTGCATTAGCCTTTCTTGGCTATTGATTGCTACCAATATTCTTCTTTGTCAAGGTCAAGGTGCTCGGAGGGTGGCTTCGGCCTATGGTTGGGTGACAAGGGTATTGCCAATGGTAAAACGAGCACAATCTCTCATATTCTAACAATCTCCACTCAGACAACTATGTACACCAGTTCTTTAACATCCACCCAGTTTCGATTTAAGCCATTTCAGATATTCGTTCAGGGAGAAGGGATGAGATTGGTTGGAATAATCAGTGATTAATATATCGGGTGCATAGTATCCATCGACAACGGGATGAAAAGTCGAAGGTAACTTTTGATATCCGAAATCCACATCTGAACTGGAATCAATTCATTTATTCACACAATTAGTAACTTAGCTTTCCAAGAATTCTTGGTTTATGGATGGGATCCTAAAGATATCTCAGATCGAATTTGCCACTATGGGTATCATCAACTGTGTTTTCACATCCCAAATGGCCTACCGCACATGCATAAATGGACATTAAATTACCCCATGTAAGGAGGAAGGGAATTTCAGTTATAAGTATGGATCTAACTTCAATTATATATTAGGTAGACACACTATAATTTTGAATTCTAAAATAGGAGGTAAAATTCATGTAAAGTAGACTTAAGTATTACTTATATTTTGATTAAGGTTTGAGAAATATAAATAAGGTAAAATTGAGATAGCAAGTCTTAAATGAGAAAACGTTAATTTTGTTAATAAGATTACAAAAGTAATATAATTTTGTTAAGGTTTGAGAAATATAGATAAAGTAAGGTTGTTAATGAGAAAATACCACAACAAAATAAAAAATATAAAAAAATTGATAAAAATTTTACAAATCAAATTATGTCGTCTTTAAAGTTTAATAAACTTACATTTCATTAAGATAAATTTGAAGTTTACATCACTAATGAAACAATTCCTTGTTGGAAATAAGCTTAAAAGATAACTATATATATATATGACTTATTATTCAAGTAGGCTTCATTAAAGAGAAAATACTACAAAAAAATAAAATAAAAATTGATAAAAAAATTTCATAGATCAAATTATGTTGTCTTTAAAGGTTAATAAACTTACATTTCATTAAGACAAATTTGAAGTTTACATCACTAATGAAACAATTCCTTTCTAGAAATAACTTTAAAAGATATATATATATATATATATATATATATATATATATATATATATAACTTATTATTCAATTAGGGTTTGTTCCAAGAAACAATTTTGAAATAGTCTTTCATGCCCATTATATGAATAACCCAAAAAAATTGACTACACTAAATGTAATATTTATATTGAAAAATGAATGTTTCAACTAGAAGTTCTTGTTCTATATGACCAGTCGTAAGTGCCCAGGAGTCATACAAGAATCGATGCCAGGACTCTTTTGGGAATCCATGGGAGCGCTTCCTCATCCTCCCTATGGTCAGATGAGAGAGAAATCCCTTGCCCGATGCGAGCAAGCAATAAATTCCTCACATTTCTTCTCTGAATCGAGACTGAATCGAGATTGAATCGAGAAGCTCGAATAATCAATTTCGGTTCCAGTCGAGTAATCACCATAGACAGGGACAAAGACAGGAGTAAAGGCAACAAAGCAAGCTGCATCTCTCCCTCCATGCAATGCTCCTAGGATTCAGGTCTAAAGAGGGTAAGAAGGTTGGTGTTAATGCCACGATTTATAACATGTATAATTTATATAATATAAAATGTCTAGAATTATTATTGTGCTAACCCTCAAGGCTCTAACCAATTGAGCTAACCCTCTAGGCTAAATGTGTAAAATGTGTATATTTACATGAATAACCCCAAAAAGTTAACTATACCAAAACATTAATATTTATATGAATGAAAATGGAATGTTTCTTCCAAGAATGCATAGCAATTATATATTAAGGTACAAATTCATGCTTAGGTTTGGAGAACAAGTTTTGATAACATTGCACACAAATTGGTTGAAGATGAAAAGTTGAACACATTTCATAAAAAAGAATTGCAATATCCATAACTAAAACTTCCTAAAATCTTAAAGTAAACAAAAATAAACTCTAATGTAACAAATGAAAGTTGATATAGGATAAAAAAAGGATAAGAGGACTAAAATGCAATCTAACTATCATAGCTAATCCATAAAATGCATCATACAAAAAATTGAAATATCAAACAAATTTCTTATATGTGTTAAATGTTACGTTTGGTCTTGGATGTGGGTATTTAAATGTCCAATGTGACCACGATTATATCCACTCTACTAACCAATTTTTTAACTTGAACAAGTTTTATCTTGAATTAGATGTCCACGTCTTCAAGCTTGTGTATTCGAATAGATGTGACCTATAATTGCTACACGTCTAGTGGGTTTTAATAGCTATCAACATGTAAAAGTCATGAACATAGTTGTATCGAGTTTTAATAGCTATCAACATGTAAAAGTCATAAGCATACTTGTATAATAGTTGTATAAATTCAGGGAATGTTGTATTTTGTTCAGGGAAACATTTGACAAAGGATTTTGTTCCTTAAATAAAATGTACTTTTAATAGATAAAAGTGCACATTTTTACTCAATTTTTTTTTAAATTATTACCCATCAAATGAACTTTTTTTCATTTTTTAATATACATATTATATTTAACTATTCAACTAAAGTGTAAATTTTACAAGGATTTACATCTTCAATACACATAAACACACGCACGTGTGTATATAAATATTTTACTCAATATTTAATCATTTTGTTTATAAAAAAAAAAATACATATTAAACATACATGTATGTATACAAATATTTTATTCAATATTATTTAATCATTTTATTTATAAAAAAAAAAATCATTATTTATCAAATGAGCTCATTCTCATTTTTTAAGGTACATATTATGTTTAACTAAATTCAAATGTAAATTTTACAAAGATGTACACGTTACACACATGGATAAGTAAGATTGGAGTTCTCATTTTGTATCTTGATATCTTATTCAACACTGTTAAAATAAATAATTTATCCTTTTCTCCACATGATACAGGTAGGGTTGAAAAGAAAAAATAAATAATTTATTCTTTTCTCTACATGATACAAGTGGGGTGAAAAAGAAAGACAATATTTCACTCATTTATGAAGTGGGTGGAAAAGAAGACAATATTTCACTCATTTATGAATTCAGTACTCTTATATCATTCATTTCTTAATTAAATCCAACTCCCTCAAATTTTCCAAAATAGCAAAATAACTTTCTTTTTAAATTCTCCTCTGTTAATCTTCTTTTTATTCAAAACACTTCTTCCAAAAAAAATCTACTCTCCTTTTTGCTTTTAACTTTTTATTCCCTCATAAAAAGTCACTTAATTCTATTTTTTATTTTTAATTTCTCTCTCCTAAAAAGTTACTTAATTTTAGCTCAAAATTTTGGAAAAAATAAATTTAATATTTTGCAAATAAATTTTTTAAATATTATGTTTTTCCTTAATTCTATTTTATATTTTTAAGTTTTCTCTCCTAAAAAGTTAATTTTGTCATCATCCTCATCAGATAAAGCTGTCTGAATTTTCTGAAGTATTAACTTTGCCTATCTCTTTGAAATACATATATAAATGTAGATGGAGGACTAACTGTCAATGTATCAATAGGGATCAAAGGAGAAAGTAAGGCACCCATCCCTATTTGCATTTTTAAAACCATTTATAGTATAATCCCTAGAGGAAACATCGTCATACATCATTGGGATCAATAATAGCTCAAGGCCTAACCTTCCTGAACTATAGGCTCCTTGTTTTTGCTCAACACTTCCATCCAAAAGTGTAATCGTATCTACAACACCTGTAGACTAGGTGGAAGTGGAATACAAGCACCACTTGTATAGACTTGGTTGCTCCCTTTAATCATCAATTGTCTGACTTTTCTACAAGATTAACTCTGCCTGTCTCTTTCAAAAACATTGAAACACTCTCGATGGAGATAACAGTAAATGAATGAAGGAATCACTGTCAGAATATCCAAAGGGCTCATTGGGAGTAAGGCACGCCACTTACTATTCACATTTTCCGAACCATTCCTGGTATAAGATCGGGAGGAAACAATGGGTATAGAAGATGATCTCCACCTCCAATGGGGAAGATTTGGTGGTTGTCCAGTCCACTGAGCGGCTGGAGAAGTAGAAGTAACGACTCATGCATGACAACACTGAGCCATTGATGGATAGTGCATAGAGGGAACCACATTGGATACAAAGGGATGAGATAATGTTGAACTAAATTGTACTTGATCCATACAATTGTGATGTAAAAGATGGTATAGGTTCATCTTCTTGTTCCTGCTCTGCCAATAGCTAGGAGTTTCTTTGTGAATCTAAGAGCCATTGAGAAGGGTTTTGAGCACATGCTTGTGAAAATCCTGAACCAGAGGAAAAATTAGTCTATAATTATATATGAATGGAAAAACAAAAAAGCAAGACGTTGATCGAGTCAAAAGAATAAAAACTACCCAATGTAGCATTACATAAATCTTTCCTAGCTAACACATTGCCTTCTAAACTATAGATAATTTCAGTGTCAGGCTCCTTTGGAAACACAAAATTGCAATATCTTGTGCAGACAAGATTGTGCTTACATCTTACTTTTGATAAATGTTGTAGATCCTCGCAAGAATAAATCTGAACATAGGTTGAAAAGAAAGAGCCTTGTTGTCTTGCTCCTTTAGATTGATACAAAATTGCAACCTAATGAAGAAATAAAACACAGTCAAACTTGATAATAAAATTGTAATTTATCATGCACACAACAAAATAGTTCCACTTTCATACTTTCAGAGAATATATCATGCACAGAGACCACATTTAGCAGGATAGTTAACCCCATAGTTCATTAGAGAAAGAACATGTAATTTTCCATTAAAATGTTTTATTTCTGCAACAAATAGATTTTCCACCACATTCGTGCATATGAACTAAAAAATGTATTGTTATTTTTTTAAATATAAAGGGAAGCCAATGGCGCATTTGTTCTCTAGTGAGGTCAATGGAGATTCAAGTCATCTACCAGGATGCATTCATGATGATATTCTGCCTTCTTGAATGGCATGAGTTTTAGGAGGTCGGGTGTTAATCCTAGAGAAATTTGGTCAAATAGATACACTCAGATCTGGAAAAAGGTTTTTGTTCTTCATGAGAATTGTAATGTAGAGAGAAACCGCACATATCACATGTTGTATTAGATAGAGAGAGAGAAATGTAATGAAAATTGTTTATAAACAAGTGAAACCAAAATCTTTTATATGGAACTCCCAAAAGCATCATTTGACATGCTATCTTTTCACAAGTTTCCTAATATTGATTCCTAAATATTAGATAACTAATTTCTTGGATATATCATGGCTAATCCCATGCGAGGGGCAAATGAGGGAATTGTAAGGAAGAGAGACTTGCGCATGTGGCCACCAAAAATTGTCAGAGATGTCAAGAGTACAGGCGGGAAGATCAACGTGGGAATACCATCTCAAACCACCATGATCAAGCAATGGGAAGGACCATCCACCCTAATCACGATTGATAGATCTCAATCCTGAGATAAGGATCAGAAATGGGTCATTCCTCCTCTCAGAATTAATGGCTAAGAGTCAGATTGTTGTGTAGGGTGGTAGGACGGAAGAATGATGGCGAGTGCAAGTGGATAAGCTATTGAGAATAGAGGTAAAGGTATGGATTTAGTCTTATGATGCATGTCGTGGCTTGATTTGAACTCCTAGTAGTCTAGTTAGGGACATTCTTGTTTTTAGTTGTTCTGAGTTTCTAGGTTTTTCTACGGGGCTCAGTCTCAATACGCATAAGCACCTACCTAGTATCCTTAACTTCAGCCTTGTTAAGGTGCAGTCATCCCACCATCCATCTTCTCCACCCAGGTGGGATTGCTGGCTCTATGTGTGGTATTTTTGTTCGCTCTCAATCGCCAAGGGGATGAACTCACCTTTGTTTTCAACCTGTTAGTTAATTTTTCTACAATTTTCCAACCTTTATTAACCTGCATTCTCATAATAAGCTGCTCGTGGAAACTTTGTTGGGATGCCTTTTTGGTCTGAGTTTTGATCTTGTATCTCTTGGTTTCTTACCGAAATACTTTATCATTCCTGGTAGAAGCTCCAAGCAGAACCACAATATGAACCAGGAGTGCCCTTCAAAATTGTCCCTAGGGAACAAAGATAAAAGCATTAGGGAAGAAGAGAGGAATGGAAGGCCCAATTGAAGTTGAGTAAAGAATCACCAAAAGTTGTAAAGAGGATGAGCTCTAAAGGGATTAGTCCCTAGAGTGATGTTGAAGTTTGACCCTCCCCAGACCCTAGGCACACCAAAGGTAGACGCACTCTTTAACAACCTCTCATGGAGGCCAATTTTTTTCTACTCGTTGCTATGCTAGTCTACTAGGGTAAGTTCTAAATAAATTTGAGGTTTTTATGGCTGCCCAACATGCCTTTCATGTGGCCTCTTTTTGGGCACTAAGTTCAAGGTGCTTTCAAACTATTTTCTCGCTGTCCAAAACAGCCAACAAATCTGAACTTTACCCTCTTCCAAATCTGCCTTCAGCTTATGATTGCATGCTCTTTTGGTGCATCTTTGTGAAGGGTTTATATAGGATAATTTTGTTGTCCAAATTAGCTCTTCACATGCATCAAAACATACAATACTCCTCTAGAATCTTTAACAACTACTAAGCTGAAAATACTAAGCAAACCATGACAAATGAACAAAAGTGTTTTTGGTCAACATGACCTTGGAAAACCCCCCATGGGGAAAACCAGTAAGAGAGATAGTTATATTATGGAGACCTGAAAGAAAATGCTACAACAACTAAATACACAACGAACTTGATACAATCCAATATTCTTTTCAAGCTTGAAATGAAGTCCCTCTAACTTGTGCCTGCTAGCCTTTGAACAACGTGCCCTTTGCCTTGGTGTGCCCCCTTCACTTGCTTTGACTTTTCCTTTGCCTTTTTTTTGTCTTTCCCACTTGAAGAATGCACCCAAGAGATAGATGCACCCTTCTCTCTTTGCTTGGTGCACACTATGCCTCTAGTGCACCGCTCCTCACAAAGAATGCACCCCCTCACTCCTCTTGTGTGCCTTCCTCAAAGTTTTTGCCCCTAGCTTGCTCTTATGCACCCTTACTTACACAAGTGCGCCCTCCTCTCAAGCTAATGCCTCCATGCTAGCTTGTGCCCTTAGCTTCTTACTAATGCGCCCTCAAGCATAAGCGCCCCTCTCCTCCATGAATGCTCTCATGAACTAGTGCACCCCTCCTTGAAGCCTTGCGCCCTTCTTTTCCCAAGTGTGTGTCTCTTCTCCAAATCCTCTCCTCCTCTCTTTCTCTTCGCTCAACTCTCTCAAGTGAACAATGAATCCTTTTTTCTCTCATTTTCCTCCTTTAGCCTAATCTCAAGGCTAACCTAGAATACCAAGGCCCCAGATTAGATCTAATACTTTCTACAAAATGGATGGATGAGATTAGATCTCATAATCCACTTAAGTTTCCATACTTCAATTTATGTTCATTAATTCACATTTAAGTGAAATTAATGTCACTTTATGACTTAAGTGAATAAAGTCACTTTAGACTTAAGTGAATAAAGTCAAAGTGAAATTATAACATAAAGTACAAGCATGACGGTAATGCTTTCCCTCTTTGTGTTTAGAGACTCACAAACATAAGGGGACCACTTTCTAAGGTACCAAAATCTCAACACTCCCTCTTACCGAGGAAAGTGTCACTCACCACTCCAAACTTGTCCCTGAAGTGGACATCCTTTGCTCTTGGCAAAGACTCGATGAATATTATGCTACTTTCATAAATGACCACTCCAAGAAGACCTAGATCTTTTTCCTAAAGACCAAGAGTGAGGTCTTCAAGAGGTTATGTTTTTGTCCTTATACACACCTACTAATGTGGAGAAGTCTCCAACCCACTTGGTGTGTCCTTGGAGGCACAAACCTAAGTCTAGACTCACTGTCACCTCGATCTAGACCTCTTCCGTCTAGGCTCACTCCTAGGGAAGCCAAGGGGGTTAGACCCAATGACTCAACCCAATGAGTTAATTAATAAAACTCAACCCAATGACAGGCAGCAAATGCAAAATTGCAGTTCCTTTAATGACAAGCAAACCCTTTTATTTATATTCAACAATTAGATCAGTGCCTAAAGATTAGCCCAAATTGAGTTAATGATATATACAACAAAAACACACTTATACAAGAATGAAACAATGTTATGAGATATCCACAATAAGTAACTTTACACTTATACCAATATGTTCAATAAAATAAAGAATGCTTTGAAACAAGTATTCACAAGAAAGAAAATTGCTTGAAAGTAACTTTCTTGAAAAGTAAATGTTGTGAAAGTGTGTGTAGGTTGATTTTAAGTTTTAGGTCTCTCTTGAATTAAGAGGGAGATTAAGTGTGAAAGATGCAAGCCTAGACTATGTGACTACCCCTAATTCTTATCCCTTCAGCCAAAATGAAGTGTTGGGTGCTCAAGAAGAAGAACAAACAAGGTTCTTCCCTAGCTCTACAAGTCAAATCCGAAATGCTTGGACATTCAACAAGGAGGACACATAGTGCTGTGAAACCGTCCCCGACTTCAACCCCTTGTAGCCTCCCAAGTCACCCTTTTTGGTGGTAGAAACAATAATAATCTGGTGCCTAATTAATTTAGCCTCTCAATCCTTTGCCCTTTCTTAGTTACCCAAAATCCACAAAGTGGCAAGGGGAGAGAATACAGGGAAAAGGTGGGGCACAAGTTTGATTATTTTACAACAGGTTAAAACTTACACTAACCTTCACGATATTGCATGGATGGCAAAGCCAATCACTATGCAAGGTGTGGGAAAAATAAAAAAAAATGAAATGACTTGAAAATAAAGAACAACCTCACAAGTATGGCACAAGCCTATTGGTTTTGGCCAAGGTGGGTAAATAAAAGTAAAATAGAAAATTATATTTTAACCTAGTATTCACGATATTGCATGGATGACAAAGCCAATTTCTTTGCAAGGTGTGGGTAAAGCACAAAACGTATTTACACTTTACAGAAAAATTTAAAGTAGAGAGAATGCAAGCCCAAGAGACTGTCTTGGGTTGCTTACAATGCTTAGAAAGTGAAGTAGAAAAAAGGGTTTGGCACCAAGAAATCACGAGAGAAAATGGGAAAGAATGAAAAAGAGATGGGAGAGAGAAGCGAGAGATTTTCGCATAGTAGAGATGTTGTGAGAATAGATGTCAAAATGAGGAGGGGTAGGCTTTCTTTTATATGAGAAAGAGAGGAGAGACCCCCCTTGGATGAAGTACAAGCGTCATTCATCCAAGGGAGAGGGACAAAGTTAAGGAGGACACACTTTTAGGGTTTTATCAAGGGTTAGGGTTTCAGGGGTGAGAGGGGAAGGGGAAAAACACATTTTCCTTTCACCAAACATAAAGTTAGGCTCAAGGAAGGGTGCACTTAAGGTTTTGGCCATAGTCTCACTTTAATTTTTGTTTTCCCATGTGTTCATGAGCAAGGGGAGCACACTTTTCACTAGGGAGTTACCACTTTTGGTTGTTGGCTTAGCAAGGGGGGTTCTTCTAAGTGGAAATCCATTTTTCCAACTTAGGAAATACATTAGGAATCATTTCCCCACTTTCTCTCATTACTTTAATCATTTATCCAATTTTTGGTTTTTTTACCTTAGTCAATTAAATGTTGACTTTTGACTGACTCTGACTCCTCATGGGTAATGACCTAGCAAAACTTGTCCAATTGAGCTAAAACTTGGTCCAATGGTGTAGGGGGTCATCTGCCATTTGATTTAAGTACTCACACCCCTATACAAAATTCACAAGGACCAAATATTTACATTTTACATTAAAAATAATTAAAAATTCTCAGTCTACGGAAATTTTAATTATTAAAATATCTTATCAAAACTTAATGGAATTACGCAAGACTCTAGAAGATGTTTAGCATGATCATTTACAACATTTCTAAACCTTAGTCACCCATCGGGCTCGACCATTAGAATTCCTTTCACCACTTTGGACGACTATATGAATGAAAAACTCAAGGATAATTAAAATCGTTGTTAAGAAAGATTAATTACCTGAAGAAAAAAAAACACTCGATGAAAGGACTTCCCTAATGATAAAGTCCTAGGTAACTAGAAAAAAATTTCCTCATTCTATCATATTACATTATTATCCCACCCATGGGAGCGGACGTTCGGAGTACAAAGAAAGAAGTTCTGGGGGCAAAAATTCCCTGTTGAGCCATAAGTCTTCAAAATATGTTGTACCACAAGGTACATAGCTTCATGGTACATGATGTTGAGCCCTAGTTGAAATAGGTGGTCAAAAGGTTCCAAGAGTTCAAAGCTCTTGTGGAGAACCAAACAAGGTAAAAGAGTGAGATGATATCTATCTCTCTTAGTAGTTTTCCCCATGGGGGTTTTTCCAGGGTCATGTTAACCAAAAACACTTGTGTTCATTTGTCATGGTTTGCTTAGTATTTTCAGCTTAGTAGTTGTTAAAGATTCTAGAGAATTGTATGTTTTGATGCCTATGAAGAAAAAATTTGGACAAAAAACCTATCCTACATAAACCCTTCACAAAGAGGCACCAAAAGGGCATGCAATCATAAGCTTAAGGAAGATTTGGAAGAGGGTAAAGTTCAGATTTGTTGGTTGTTTTGGACAGCCAGAATACAGTCCTAAAAAGGTGAGGAAAACAGTTTGAAAGTACCTTGTACTTAGTGCATGTTCTCCCCATTTTGTGGATAACTACGGAGATGATGTCTCGAGGCCCTCAGGTTGCAGATATGGAGTGTCAAGAGACTACATGACCAGCAGTACCCTTTTCACAGATGGAAAACCCGCTCACCACCACAAATGGTCACAGGTTTACAGATGGCATCCACCACACCAGTGGGATTCCAAAAGGCAATGGGCCTTGCTCCATGAGGTACAAGTCAGTATTATGGTGAGCATCATTTCAATATTTAAGCCATTTGATTATGGTGTATCTTAGATTGCTCTAGATTTCATGATATGTGCTTGGAAATTATGTTTTTTTCCCTGCTTCACCTTGGTGGTTGACATTGTTCCCTAGGAATTGGTTTTCCTTGGGAATGGGTTTGCTGCTGGGAACTCCCTTGATGAGCCCTCGTACCGTTCCCAAGCATACTTACCATTTTCCATCATTATCCCCCTCCATTTCCTTATCTCTTGGGATTTTAAGGTGTATTGACCCAAGAAGGGGCTGTCCCTCATTCTATGGGAATAAGGTGCTAAAGGCCCATAGGGGTCGGTGTTGGGTAAAGATAAAAATCCTTATATAAACCTTCCAAATGCTTCGCCCAGGGATCACCTAAGAAAGTTGTTGACCGCCTATTCAACTAGGGGGTCAACTCCATGTATCATGAAGATATGCATCATCAGACGCAAACAAGTCAGAGACTATTTGGTTCTACGGGGCAATTTTTGCTCCAACACACATTTTTGTAAATGGAATTTTCGCACCCCTGCGTGGGTTAATAATGCAATAGGTCTGCATGGACCATAGTTACATCGGTTATCTTAGGATTTCTTCATTAGGAGAGTTCCTTTCACTAAGTGTTTTTTATCCTCGGGATATTAATTTGGCATAACTAGCCTTATTAATTTCCCTTGAATTTTTCACTTCCACTATTAATAAATCCTTTAAAGTCGTGAAAGGCGTTCTAATGAAGTCACTCTCTGGTAGCTAGTGTTTAGGAATAATGTAAATGACCATGTAAGACAACTCAAAAAGTTTCGTGGAATTTCGTCGAGTCTAAATAGGTTTTTTTTAATTAATTAAAATTTCCAAAGGTTGGAAATTTAATTAATTAATTAATTAATTAATTTTTGATAAATAATGTAAAAACTGGGTCCCTGGGTTTTTGATAGGGATATTTGTGCTCAAAATAAATGGAATGAGACCCCCTACACCCTTGGACCAAGTTTCAACTCTGTCGAACACGTTTTTCTAGGGTTTTGTCCACATAGGAGTCTTAGTCAGATAAAAGCAGTTTTAATTGCTAACTCAAGACATGGGAAAAATGTCAATTTTGTAATTAATGAGCAAATTAAGTGAATTAAAGGTGAATAATGTTGAGAGAGACACCCCCTAACCTGCCCAACCCCTTCTCAACCTTTAATACACCCCCTTTACCCACTTGTCATTTAATTCTTCCTTGGGATTTGCGTCCCCCTCCCATGTGTGGTTAGTAACTCTTTCTAAAACTGAGTTATGGGCCCCTCCTAATGAGGTGTACCCCTCCTCTACTCTCCACATCACCTTAAGAGTGTGTTCAACACACTCAACCCACACTCACACTCAACCCTCACGCTTTCCCTTGGGACTTGCGCCCCCACTCTCTGTAAAAGTTGGAAACATCTTTCAAAAAGATGGAAACTAGCTTTTAAAGCTAGTCGTTGGCTTTCCCTTTAACCAGTGTGCCTCTCTTGCATTGCCACTTCACCCTCCACTCATCCCAACTTGCCATTCTCTTCAAACCCTAAAAGCCTCATGCCCTCATTGACTAGAGTTCTCTTTGGTTGGATTTTTGACAAATGTCAAAGATCTAAGAGGGGTCTATTTGGTCTCTCATGCTATAAAAGAGACCCTCCCCTAATTCATTCCTGGCCATTCTTCAGAGTATTGTTATGCTACTATTTTCATACCACCTCTCTCTCTCTATCATTATTGTTCATCTTGCTTCATCTCATTGTTCGTGAAGAGCTTGGAGCAACTTTGTTGCTACAACCTCTTCCCTTTGGAAATAAAAAGAGCTTTGGAGGAATTGTGGAGTACGAGTCTTGGTGTTCCAATCTATTGTAAGGTGAAATCATTCTTTGAATCGTTTTTGTGAAATGTTCAATAGTTGCTTGGGTAAATTAGTTTACTAGGCTAAGTGAAGCAATAGTGTAGTTGTTCATGTATATGTTTTGTATATGCTAATAATATAAATTGTGTTGTATTATTCGTGCATGCAAGATATTATCTATTGTTTTTATCTCACATTTGGTTCAAGGTTTGCAGGTTTCCTCAAAAGCATCTTTGGGATAGATTCAAGCAAAAATCTACCTTCACTGCTCATAAAAACTTCATAAGCTTTTTTGTTTCCATTTCATCTTCTGTCATCTCTTCATTTCAGATTTTGGTTGCTAATAATCTTAGATAGGTCAATACATTCATTTAATTTTCCAGTTTATATATGTGGAAAATTTATGTTGCAAAACAAAAAATTTCTTAACTTTTGTTAAGTGTGTTGCAGCAAAATCAGTAAGGAATAGTTTGTTGATTTTTGCAGGTTCTCTCTTGGTTAAGGGTGCATGTTGCCCGTTTTCAATCACAACACACCTTCAAGGACCTCCTTTCAAAGTGGTAACTCTAACCTCTCTTTATTTTCTATCTAAAGCATTGTAAGCAAGCCTAAAGGAGGGTACCCAAGTGGCTTGCATTCTCGTCATTTTTGTTTTTGCTTTCCAGCTTTAGTTTAGTTTCTTTCTGTTTTTCTTTCATAAATTAGCTAGTTTAGTTGTGGTATCCTACATGCATGCTTAAAGCTAAAATTATCTAGAGTAGATCTCACACAACAAATGCTAGCTTAGAGCCCGTGGAGACATAGTTAGAATCTCTTGCTTCTGTCGTTATTTCTTTGCATGCAAGTCTTTATTTCTCAAGTACTTATTTTTCACACATGCATGCAAACATGGGGGTCTTAGAAGGAGATGTTGCTGAATGGTTTACTGATTTTGATCCAACAAAGTTTAACACCCTTGATTCAATATTGGATGAATTTAGGAAGAGATGGGGTGATCAGAAGGAACATAGATTTCAGTTAGCTGCCCTCACTTCTAGTCACAAGAAATAAAATGAAACTGTAGAAGAATTCAACACTAAGTTTAACAGTTTGGTGAAGAGTCTTCGTGATGATATAAAACCCTCAGATGTTGCAGTCTTGATATATTATATGGAGGCCTTTGAGGGGGAAATGAGGTATGCCTTAAGGGATACGGATCCTCAGACTTTAAAAGAAGCACAAGCCACAACTATCAAAATTGATAAGAACATGCAAGATGCTAGGAAGTCTAACATTCCTGGTTTTACTAGAGGAACTTCTTCCCGACCTAATAAAGAGAAGAAAAAGAATGTGGAGAGTCAAGGGTCTTCAAGTGATGGCATTAAGGAACTCACTCAATTGATTAAACAAATGGAAATTAATCATGCTAATCAATTGAAGGAGCATGTTAGTCAGATGAATGCCATGCAAAATAGGTTGATAGCCATGGAAAGGGGCCAAGCTAGTAGGCCCCAACATAGGCCAAATGACAAATGGTCTAAGAAACCTCCTCCCCAAGATCAGAGACCACCGAATCCATTTGAATCCACTAATTGGATTGACAACCAACCTATTCATTATTGTAGACCTTGTGAGCAATTTCAGATGAGTCAACTTTCCAATTCTTCCTTCACCTTAGTTGTGAGATGGGACCTTATGGATCAGAGAATGAACAAGTTAATATGTTTGGTCACGAGTATAACGTTGGCATGTATGATTTGATGGGTTTGGAGGAGCATAATGAGGGGGTGAGTAACATGAATTGCATGAGTGATGTTGTGGTGGATAAGGCAACAGAAAAGTTTGGTCCTAAGCCTACTCCACAACAAGTAGCTGAAATGGCTGAGTTTAGAGGCATTACCTACCAAAGGAATGGAAATAAAAGTCAAGATAAAAACCAAGCAAACATTCCCAAGGTAGCTCCAACCCCCCCTAACTCAAATGTGTGTGCAAGCTTAGATTTAAATATTTACTTAGGAGGATGGTTAAGTAATGCAAAGATGTTGGTGCATCCCTTCTCAAAGGGAGAAGCTATTCAGAGCCATAGATTGTCCTTCTCAGAAAAGTGTTGACATTCCACCAGCAAGAACTTATCAGGATGCACCAGTTATTTTGCAAAATATGGATAGGGGAAATGAAAAGAATAAACCCTTTTTCATATCCCTGCTCGTGAATGATTTTATTCTTCATAATTGTATGCTTGATTCAGGAGCTACCTCAAACGTTATGACTAAGAGAATAATGGAACAATTGAACTTAAGGATATCTAGACCTTATCATAACATTTGTGCTATGGATAGCAGAACAATAGAGGTGCATGTTTGATTAAGGGATTACAAGTACACTTGGTTGCATTCCCAGATATCATGATTGAGATGGACATTGTCATTATTGATGTTCCGAATACTTGGGGTATGTTGCTAAATAGAAAGACAGCTTCAGATTTAGGTGGTAATTTACAGATGGATTTAACTTATGCCACCATTCCAACTCCAAATGGTTTAACGTTTAGATTGAATAGAGAGTTGGAAAGAAAGTATCATGTGGAAGATCCTAGGAGAAAGGATAACGAGATTGTATATTGGGAAGTAGAAATGGGATGTTATGAGATAGAGTCTACTCCTATAAAGATGAAATTAAATAGTAGACCCCCAAGCATTTGTAATGTTTGGGACCCCATGGACTCTTTCGATGGGATTTTTCTTGAGGAAGACTTGGATAAAACAGATAGGGTTTGTCTCCTTCAAAATTAAAGTCAGAGTTGGATTTGTCAGTGGAAAATTTGCTACCAACTCAACCTTCACCAAAGAAATCAGTTAAATGTTAGAATAAGTCAAATGGAATTCTTGAGCCACACCCTCCTTATTTTTCAGAAATTGGGAAAATTAAAGATAAATTATGTAATGAAAATCTGAGGGAAAGTAGTAAGGATGATAAGGTTGATATCGAAAAAGTAAAGTATATAATCCCTAGTAAAAGATATGCCAAGCATTTTAAGGAAAAATTAAGTTCACAGACCTTACACTTGGCACCTATGGAAAACCATCAGAAATTTTTTAAGGAAGATTGTCTCAAGTGGCCTAAGGATAGAAACTGGGATTCACATGGAAAAATCAGAAGTCAGCATAAAGTGTATCAGTATTCTAGCAACTCTTCTCGCCCAATGGGATGACATAAAGTCAGACATGCTAGCGAGAGGACCCCTCCTTGAAGAGTTTCTTCATGCGCCAACTCGGTGTCCAAAGGGACACCCTTTGTAACATATCTCTAACCCTTCTCCTTGTATTTCAGTTTTGTATTATTTCATTCATTATGTGATTATGTACTTAGATTTATTTTTGTATCATAGTTTCATTTTGTTATTATAGATGCTGTACAACAATGATTTCATTGTGTAAATGTTGTTTATAACATTTTATTTATTTATTGTTATATATGTATGCTTATGTTGGATATTGGCGATCACCTTTTTGTAGATGTTGGATATAGTGAGAAGATCAATGCACATCCCCATGTGGAGCCAAATGTTGACTGCCTATTCAACTAGGGGGTCAACTCCATGTACCATGAAGATATGCATCATCAGACGCAAACAAGTCAGAGACTATTTGGTTCTACGAGTCAATTTTTGCTCCAACACACATTTTTGTAAACGGAATTTCCGCACCCCTGCGTGGGTTAATAATGTAATAGGTCTACATGGATCATAGTTAGGTCGGTTATTTTAGAATTTCTTCACTAAGAGAGTTCCTTTCACTGAGTGTTTTTTATCCTTAGGATATTGATTTGGCCTAACCAACCTTATTAATTTCCCTTGAGTTTTTCACTCCCACTATTAATAAATCCTCCAAAGTGGTGAAAGGCATTCTAATGAAGTCACCCTCTGGTAGCTAGTGTTTAGGAATGATGTAAATGACCACGTAAGACAGCTCAAAAAGTTTTGCATAATTCTGTTGAGTCTAGATAGGTTTTTTTTAATTAATTAAAATTAATTAAAATTTTCTAAGGCTGGAAATCTAATTGATTAATTAATTAGTTAATTTTTGATAAATAATGTAAAAACTGGGTCCCTGGGTTTCTGATAGGGGTATTTGTGCTCAAACGAAATGGAATGAGACCTCCTACACCCTTGGACCAAGTTTCAGCTCTGTCGAACAAGTTTTGCTAGGGTTTTGTCCACATAGGAGTCTTAGTCAGATAAAAGCAGTTTTAATTCCTAACCCAAGACATGGGAAAAATGTCAATTTTGTAATTAATGAACAAATTATGCGAAGTAAAGGTGAATAATGTTGAGAGAGACACCCCCTAACCTACCTAACCCCTTCCCAACCTTTAATACACCCCCTTTACCCACTTGTCATTTAATTCTTCCTTGGGATTTGCGCCCCCCTTGGGTAATGCGTCCCCATCCCACGTGTGGTTAGTAACTCTTTCTAAAACTGAGTTATGGACCCCTCCTGATGAGGTGCGCAGCTCCTCTACTCTCCACGTCACCTTAAGAGTGTGTTCAACACACTCAACCCAAACTCACACTCAACCCTCACGCTTTCCCTTGGGACTTGCACCCCCATTCTCTCTAAAAGTTGGAAAGATCTTTCAAAAAGATGGAAACTAACTTTTAAAGCTAGTCGTTGGCTTTCCCTTCAACCAATGCGCCTCTCTTGCATTGCCACTTCACCCTCCACTCATCCCAACTTGGCATTCTCTTCAAACCCTAAAAGCCTCACGCCCTCATTGACTGGAGTTCTCTTTGGTTGGATTTTTGACAAATGTCAAAGAGCTAAGAGGGGTCTCTTTGGCCTCTCATGCTATAAAAGAGACCCTCCCCTCATTCATTCCTGACCATTCTTCAGAGTATTGTTATGCTACTATTTTCTTACCACCTCTCTCTCTCTTTCTCATTATTGTTCATCTTGCTTCATCTCATTGTTCTTGAAGAGCTTGGAGCAACTTTGTTGCTACAACCTCTTCCCTTTGGAAATAAACAAAGCTTTGGAGGAATCGTGGAGTACGAGACTTGGTCTTGGTGTTCCAATCTATTGTGAGGTGAAATCATTCTTTGAATATTTTTTGTGAAATGTTCCATAGTTGCTTGGGTAAATTAGTTTACTAGGCTAGGTGAAGCAATAGTGTAGTTGCTCATCTATATGTTTTGTATATGCTAATAATATAAATTGTGTTGTGTTATTCGTGCATGCAAGTGCATCTTCGCGATAGATTCAAGCAAGAATCTACCTTCACTGCTCATAAAAACTTCATAAGCTTTTTTCTTTCCATTTCATCTTTTGTCATCTCTTCATTTCAGATTTTGGTTTCTAATAATCTTAAACACGTCAATACATTCATTTGATTTTCTGGTTTATATATGTGGAAAATTTATGTTGCAAAACAAAAATTTTCTTAACTTTTGTTGAATGTGTTGCAACAAAATCAGCAAGCAATAGCTTGCTGATTTTTGTAGGATCTTGCTAGGTCAAGCGTGCATGTTGTTCGTTTTCAGTCACAACACACTTCCAGAGACCCCCTTTTGATTCGGTAACAAAAATCGTTTCTCTCTTCATCTTTCTAAGCATTGTAAACAAGCCCAAAGTGGGTCCTCAAGTGGCTTACCTTCTTGTTTTGCTTTCTGTTTTCATTTTTGGTTTTAGCTTAGTTCTTTTCTTTTTTCCTTTTTATTTCTCTAACCCCCATAGTTTAGCTAACTTAGTTGCGGATATCTAGCATGCATGTTTATGGTTAAAATTATCTAATATTAAATCTCACACATAACTAAAATGTTGGTTTAGGCCTGTGGAGGTATAGGATAAAATCTGTTGCTTTCTTTATTTCTTTACTTGCAAGCTATCGTTCCTCAAGCATTTATCTTTCAATTTGCAAGCAAATATGGGCATGTTAATAGTGTAAAATAATCGTTTTCATTTCAGCAATCTTTTCAAGTTCTTATGCTTTACATGCAACAAGCTTACAATCTAAGAACTTCATTTATTAATATTTCAATATTTCGGTTTTGGGCCCTTTTGGCACTTTTCGGGAAAGTATAACTCATTGTAATACACTCAAACACCTAAAAACACTTAGTCCATAGGTCTAATAACCAACTAGATTTAATAGGACACCTTTACAGATCCATGTTCGCCATTTAAAACGTGGACTAGAGGAAACAACGAAAAGATGATAGGTCGGGGATGGTCTTGTGGCGCAGAGCGTCCTTTTACGGGAGTACTCTTTTTCTTGACCTGACCTGTGGAGCTAGGGTAGGCCTCGTTGCCATACTTCTTGAGCACCCAACAGTTACTTGGTAAAAGCGGGGAAAGTATTGGGTTGACACTTAACTAGGATTGAAGTCTCATTTAATAAAACTTTTAATCAATCCTTAATCTACAACTTGTGGGAAATCTACATTTACACTTGCAAGCACTTCATCTTACTGTTACCTTTATATGCATGTTACCTTTATGAGATTTGGATTAATTGTCTAACTGGTTATATCTCTATTTCATAACACTTTTTCTTTTCAAGCATCTTTTATTTATACTGTTGTTCCTATACTTTGGTGTGATCCCTCAAGAAGTTGCGCATCCTCTGGAGGCACTGTTTTGTTGGGTCTTGAGTGATTTTTGTGTGCATTGAAAAGCAATCCAATAGAGTAGTGCATCCATATTGAGGAGACACTCTATTGTTAGCATGCTTGGCTTGATGTGTTGATGAATGATTTTTTTTTTGAATATCTCCATTTCCTGCACAATCAAGTAGTTGAGTTAGTATTGTATCTTTGTATCTATTGTATATCATGTTTAGTGTAACTTTTAGATATTCTTTATTGTAATCTTTGTATCTAGTCGTGTCTAATCTTGTTCTAATCTTTGTAGTCTTGTAACTATTGTGTAAACGACTTCCCTTAAACTTAGTTGACCCCTTGCCCAATCTAGGCACAAGTCTCAGTTGTCTTAGGAAAAGGCTCGATTGACATATTAACGGTTGCACTGCATTGTTGCCTTTGCATCATAGGCTAGATTTCCCCCAAACCTTTCTAACTAATTAAAACCAACTCGTAGAACCTAAGCTCTATATCTCATCTAGAAACTAAAGTCCACCCCCCTTTGGCTTCCCTAGGAGTAAGCTTAGACGAAAGAGGTTCAAGTCAATGTGACTGCGTGAACTTTGAACCTAGGCATTGTGCCTCCAAGGACACACTAAATGAGCAGGACTTAGCTCACGTTTGCAAGTGTGTATAAGGATGACAACATCTTTGACACCGTTGCCGGGGATAATTCATTTATCCTTGGTCAAAACGACTTAACCTATTTTTTAAGAACTAAACAATAAAAAACTTTAGTCCCTAAAATTCTTTGAACTTGCATTGGTTGATTTCGTGTGATTCCTTTCCAAGTGGCAACTCCATTGAACAAATCTGTCAGGTATACTACTAGGAGCACTTCACAAGGAGTGATTTATTCTTTTCCTAAACCTGAAAAGGTTTATAAGAGGAGGCTAAATCGCCTTGCCCCTAGGAGGCTGCTTGAAAGTCTTGGAGAAGAAGTAGTCATTGATATCCAATTCTTGTTCCAAACTAATAATCAACAAACTATTAATAATCCCACTTGTTGACGTCCTTATACACACTTGCAACTGTGAGCTAAGTCCTGCTCACTTAGTGTGTCCTCGGAGGCCCAATGCCTAGGTTCAAAGTTCACGCTGTCACTTTGACTTGAACCTCTTCCGTCTAGGCTAACTCCTAGGGAAGCCAAGGGGGGTAGACCCTAGTTAATAGATGAGATTAATGTTTATGTTTCTAGGAGTTGGTTTTAATTGGTTAAATGGTCAGGGGAATCTAGCCTATGAAGTTAAGAAGCAAATGCAAGATGCAACAATAAAGTATGAACAATCAGGCCTTTCGCTAGGACAACTAAGACTAGTGCCTAAGATTGGGCAAGGGGTCAACTAAGTTAAAGAAGGATTCGTTACAAAAGAATTTCCAATTTACAAATGTTACAACAAGATAGATAAAACTAGATACAAAAGAATATGTGAGGTATACAAAGCTAAACTAGACTAGATACAAGATATACAGAAAGAATGTCTAAGATATACAGAATTAGACTAAGGTAGATACAATAAATACAAGATAGACACTATACTAACAAATTGCTTGAAATGTGCAAGAAAAGAAGATATTCAAGATAAGATAATCATTCAACACATCAAGCCAAGCATGCTCGCAATAGATCTTACACTATTGGATTGCTTATCAATGGCATGAAGACGCAAAGCACTCAAGACCCAGTCAAGAGAATGCCTCCAAGTGGATGCGCAACTTCTTGAGGGATCACACCACAATCACAAAAACAATGATAAAGATAAAAAACTTGAAAAGTAAAGTGCCCAGATATTAGATGTAACCACTTAGATAATTACTCCACAACATATAAGATGACTTGCATGTAAAATATAGATAATGAGATATGTGTGCTTGCGAGTATAAAATTAAATAGCCAATGTTGTAGACCAAGGATTAATTTAGGTGGTTATGTGAGATTTATTTTAATCCTATCTAAGTGTCAACCCAAAACTTTCCTCCCCCAATTACCAAGTGACTGTTGGGTGCTCAAGAAGTTAGGTAACGAGGCCCACCCTAGCTCCACATGTCAGTCCTAAGATCAGAGTACTCCCGGAATGGACACCGCGCGTCGTGAAACCGTCCCCGACCTAGCACCTTCTGTTGCCTTCCTCCGACCCCGTTTTAAATGGCAAAGATGGTTGGTAATGGTGTCCTATTAAGTCTAATAAATTGATTATTAAACCTATGAGCTAAGTGTTGCAGTGTGTTTGAGTGCTTGTAGCTTTCTCAAGAATGTCGAAACTGAAAATTGAAAATGTGAAGGTTGAAGCCTTTATATGACGAGATTGCAAGTTGAAATCTTAAGTTATGAAGTTATTGCATGTGAAATGTAAAAGACTTGAAAACAACTTGTAGAAATGAAAGTGACGAATGTTTAAGCCATCATATAACCAATGTTTGCATGCACATGTGTACGATAAAGATTAAAGAAACTATAGCTTGCATGCAACTGAAAATGAAGATTTAATCTAAGTCTCCACGGGCTCTAAGCTAGCAATTAGATGTGAGATCTACTCTAGATTATTTTTAGATTTGAGCATGCATGTAAGAAATCACAACTGAACTAGCTAAACTAAGCAAGGAAAGATAGAAAGGAAAGTCTAACTAAAGCTTGCAAAGTAAAGACTGAAAGGAAAAGAATGCAAGCCACTTGGGTACACTCCTTTGGGCTTGCGTACAGTGTTTAGATGAAAGAGGAAGAAGATAAATTGTTACCACTTGGAAAGGAGGAACTGGAAGGTGTGTTGTGCTTGAAATTTGGGTAGCATGTACCCTTAGCCTGGCGAGAACCATCAAAAATCAGCAAGCTATTGTTTGCTGATTTGTGCTGCAACACACTCAACAAAGTCATGAAATTTTTGTTTCTCAACAAAAACTTCCCACATGTAAAAACTATAATTTTATATTGAATTATTGACCTATCTGAGCAAGTAAGATACCAAAATCTGAATATGATAGAAGGAGGAAGAAGAACAAAAAATGTTTTTGAAGTTTTAGTAAAGATGAGGGTAGATTCATCCTTGAACCTATCCCAACAACTCCTTAGAGATGATCTGCAAAACTTAAACCAAATGTGAGATGAAACAACAGATAATATCTTGCATGCACAAATAATACAACATAGTCTATATTATTAACATATACAAAACATATAGATGGGCAACTACACTATTGCCTCACCTGGCCTATTAAACTAATTTACTTAAGAAACTATTGATCAATACACAAAAGATTCAAAAATGATATCACCTCGCAATAGATAAGAACACCAAGAACAAGTCTCTCATTCCACGATTCCTCCAAAGCTTTTTTCTATTATCCAATGGGAAGAGGTTGTAGCAACAAAGTTGCTCCAAGCCCTTCAAGAACAAAACCAGTGAAGCAAAATGATAATAATGAGAGAAAGAGAGAGGGAGATGGAGAGAATTTGGTAGCATAACAATACTGTAAAGAATGGTAATGAATGAGGGAGTCAGAGGTCTCTTAAATAGTTTGAGAAGCTAAGAAGACCCCTCTTGGATCTCTTACACTTGTCAAAATCCAAGCTCAAGTGACAACTCAAGTGAAGGTGGCGTGAGCTTTTAGGGTTAAGGTGAAATTGGTATGTGAGGTAAGTGGATGGGTGAAGTGGCATCACAAATGATGCGCATTGGGTAAGAGGAGGCCCACGCATGCTTTAAGAGTGAGTTTCTTGCTTTCAAGAAAGATGTTTCCATCCTTCATGTGAGCTTTCTCCACTTTAAGAAAGAGAGAAAGCGTGAGTTATTAAGGAAAGCGTGAGGTATGAGTGTGTGTGTGGAGGGATGCGTGAGCTTTAGTGAAGGAGTGTGGGTAGAGAGTGTTGTATACACTCTTATGGTGATGTTGATGGCAAAGGGAAAGCGCACATGTGAAAGGAGGGACCCACGCTTCAATTTAAGGGAGTTTCCAAATCTCACGTGGGAAGGGGAACGTACTACCCAATGGGGGCATAAATTCCAAGGATGAATCAAATGGAAAGTGAAGTTATGAGGTGGTTAATGGTTAGGAAAGGGTAGGGAAAGGTTAGGTGGGGTCTCTCTCATTAATTGTCGCTTTTACTTTACCATATTTGATTATTTATTACAAAATTGACACTTTCCCATGTCTCATTAATTGGGGTCTCTCTCATTAATTGTTTTTATCTGACTAAGACTCCTAAGTGGACAAAACCCTAAAAAAACTTGTCCAACTGAGTTGAAACTTGGTCCAAGAGTGTAGGGGGTCTCATTCCATTTCTTTTGAGTACAAATACCCCTACCAAAAGCCCAGGGACCTAGCTTTTACAAAAAAAAATTATCAAAAACAATTAATTAAAATTCCAACCTTAGGAAATTTTAATTAATTAAAAAATACCTATCTAGACTCGAGTAAAAATCATGAAACTTGTTGTGTTGTCTTACATGGCTATTTACAACATACCTAAACACTAGCTACCAGAGAATGACTTCATTAGGATTCTTTTCACCACTTTGGAGGATTTATTGCTAGTGGGAGTGAAAAACTCAAGGAAGATTAACAAGGCCGGTTAGGCCAAATCAACCTCCAGAGGATAAAAAACACTCAGAGAAAGAAACTCCCCTAATGACGAAATCCTAAGGCAACTGACCTAACTATGATCCATGCAGACCTATTACATTATAACCCACGTAGGGGTGCGGATATCTCGCTTACAAAACTGTGTGTTTGAGCAAAAAATGCCTTGTAGAACCAAAAAGTCTTCGACTTATTTGCATCTGTTGATGCATATCTTCATGGTACATGGAATTGACCCCCTAGTTGAATAGGCGGTCAATACCACTAATACTCCTAACGTAACCATGAGTGTGTTCTTGAGGCCTTTGAATTTTGCAGCAATCCAAGGTGCCCCTCACCAAGTTCCTGAAAAGGCTATTGATAAGTTACCTACCTTTCAGGGAAACAATGCCATTAGTGCCAAGTCTCACATCTTGAATTTCAAGATGTGTGTTGAGAGATATTGTCGGGGTCATGATGAAGAAGATGTGAAAATGAATTTGTTTGTATATTCACTGGAAGGAGATGTTGCAGAATGGTTTCCTGATTTTGATCCAGAAAAGTCTAGCACCCTTGATTCAATATTGGAAGAATTTAGGAAGAGATGGGGTGATCAGAAGGAACATAGATTTACTTGTTTCATGTCTAAGATTATGAAATTGCTTGCCTGAAACCCTAGGAGAAAGACATGTTACTATCTTTTTCTCTATAGTCTTCCACTTGCTAAAATTTCTTGAAAGACACCTATATAGAAGTAGATATTAAATCCCTACCATTGTAGCACTCTAGTAACCCTACTTCCTTTCCCATTGCATATTTTTTTACAATTTGTCTAAGGAAAAGAGAAATTGCTAGGGCCTAACTATAATTACTTTCTAGCAATTATCTCTAGGAGTTGGATTTTTGAGGCCATGGGATACCAACACCTCTTTCATCCTCTCCATCCCCTTTGACTAAACATTATCATTGTTATTTTCCTCTAAGACTTGTTGTTGCCATTATTGACTCCATTACCCTAAAAAGGCACTAGTCTACCATTTACAAGTGTTGATTGATCAAATAATTTTCAGAACTTCTCCTCTTGAACACCTACTAACTTCTACTAACCTTAGATTAGCCTAAGTCATTAACCTACTTGTTGTTGTTGCAAAATACTGCTACAGCTTGTTATCCCCACTTTTAGGGATAACTAGGAGATTATGTCTCGAGGTCCGCCAGTCCTAGACATGGAGTACTGAGAGCCAACTCGACTTAGGCATGGCCCTGGAGGGCCCATCTTTTCTCCCTTTCAGCGCCTCTAATTTGCCAGCAACAACAGCATCCACAACCATCGGCTTGGTCTTGTGTCAGAGATGGTTCTTGCTCCATGAGGTAATGAGTCCCGGTATCATGGTATGTGTCACTCTGATCCTCAAAACCTTTGAATATGTGCATTTAATTCCTTTTATTTCTAACGAATGCATGGATCTTATACTTGTCCACTTGACCATGTCTGGGGGGAATGACAAGATGCCCTAGCAAGCCTGTGCCCGTAGGTTTTGGTTTGCCACTGGGGGGATTTCTTAAAGGCCATCGTCCACTCCTTTCATATTATCACTTTTTCATCCTGCTTCCCGCTCATCCACCCCATTTCATTTGTCTAGGCATTGGGTTGTCCAATCATTTGAGGGTTGCACCTTGCCTTGTGGGAAAAAGGGGCTAAAGGCCCAGAAGGTAAAAACAAGTTGGAAAAAGATAAAATCCTAAAAATTAAACCACAAGATGCTTCGCCCAGGGATTTCTAAGAAAGCAGTAAAAGGCATTGTTATTGCACAGTTTGCAGCTGGGAAGAAAGGCTGGAAGATAGAGGGCCAATCTGGCGTAACGAGGACCTATCCCACCCAATGTCACCACGATGGGAAGGTTCTTTCTCTTTAGGGAGGTGAGGCCCAAGGGAGACGTCCCCAGTGACCTGGGATTTTGAAGAGGCTAAAGGATAATCAGACAATGACAAGTTTCCCCCTTCACAGATCACCACCAAAACAGATAGTCTAGCTTATAGCCAACAAAGATAACCAAATAGAATCCCTGCCCGAGAGCAAAGCAACCATAAACTGATATATGCAGGCTTTGGTTAGTACTTCATATATATCAAAGACTATCTGATATTTAATGTAAGCAATTTGAAAGTAAATGTTGACGAAGTCAATGTTTACAAAATAGCAATAAAAGTAATGTCACTTCACCAATAGATACTAGAACGAAATGGCATTCAATGCAACTAATCAATACTCAACTCAATTAATGCCTTTAACTACCATTCAATTGCTCATAAAATAAAACGTTGCTGCATTAAGATGTAATACCCAAGGATGACGTCAATAGCTTAGGATTAGTAGGGTTAGTGTAGTTAGGGTTTCAATTCAAAAGCTTTGAGAGAGTTTAGATCAAGTTCTACTTCAACGTTTGAGGTCTTGGATCAGTGCCTTAGGGTTTAATGGAGTCATAAGTGAAAGATGCACAGGTTGAAGGAGGCAAGATTTAAAGGACTAGAGGGAAAAGTTTTGAAGTGCTACTAAAGAAGGGCCTCAAATTCGAAACCCAAGGGGAGAGAGGCTCACTATGGTGTTGCTAAAGCAAGGCCTCGTGCTCTCTCCTCCTTCCCGGAAAACGGCTAGCTCAGATGAAGCACAAAATCAATAAAATAAGGCTTAATGAGGGAGAGTGTTGCTACAGCAAGGCTTTTACATCAAACACTAAAAGAAAAACGACCCTAAGTGTAGATAACCTAGGCCTAGGACGTCTTCTTCCTCTTGGATTCTAAATGGTACGGCTCTACTTCAGCATGAAGTCCAGACACTGAAAGTATTACCCCCCAAACTTCGTTTCATCCATGTGCAAGGGAAGGGCATTTACCCCGAAATCAAATTGAAAAGCTTCCACTCATCATTTTGGGTATACCTCTTAAGCGACCCCCATAATACACGTAATCTCTACACCAACACCAACAAAGCAGGGTGAGCAACTCTGCCAGTCTCAATGCGACCTCGTGATTGACCCTTCTGTGAGAAGGGCTTTCCAGGACAAAATGTAGTAAGTGGATTTAACTCTCCCTATCAAAAGATACTATGTTTGTTTGCAGTTTTGGAAAGTTATCTTTCACACCTATTCCAAAGCCCTACGACTAATCTAATGTAAGTTTGCTACCAGAAAAGATAAAAATGTCTAATCAATTTTTATATGCACTTTATTTTATGGCTGTTGTTACTCAAAAGGAAAATGTTGTCGACAATATGGTATTTTGACCTACTCGAAAGTTATGGAAAGAGATGAAGATGCAATCTTTTTATTTCGATGAAAGCTATGCTACGAGAAGGAGAAAACATTTATCATTCCAAGATGCACAATGTCCCAAAATCTTAAAACTCATCAATATCAATATTCTCAAGAAATGAGGAAAAGGTACTGTACACCAATGCACGATTCATGGCCCCCACCGGCCATGAGGAGGAAAATTTTTCATAATTTAAGATTAAAAAATGCCAAGAATCATGCAATTCCGCTACTTCAAATGCAAGGATGCCCCCAATCCAATATAAAGCAAGAAATTAAATCTTTTTGTTTCAAAATTTTCACTAAAAACAATAATGAACTTTGTTAAAACAAAGAAACCCAAACTAAAAGTTTCCTTTTAAAGCGAACTATTCAGAAGAAATCCGATCCTTCCCTAAACAATTCTAAAGAAAACACAGCCTTTGGAATTGAAATACACTCAAAGCAAGAGACTAATCCTTCAAAACCAAACAAAGAAAAGATGGCTAAAAGCAACTCAAAGAATGTCAAGCAGACTGTAAACAGATCAATACAGGCTCCAAAAGTTCAATCCAGCTGATCAAAGCAAAACTAGGTCATCAAAAGATGGCAAGACCCAATCCAAAAAGTTTATAAACAAGTTCGCAGCCTAGCAGTATAGTACAGTGCGAGAATTAGGTATTCTCGCAGGCTAGACACTGGTAGGGTGCGAGAAGTTCGCACTA
>ML787697.1:252777-269337 GCA_009831015.1 Picea engelmannii | reverse complement strand
TTTCGGAATAGGCGCCGGGTATTTTAGCTTTTCAGCGACCGAAGACCCTAAGGTGCAAGGATATCCCTTGCATCCAGATTTCATGAAACGTGAAATCTCGAAGGAGCAAGCACCAGGCCATTTCGGATATCGGAGGTTCGAGAGACCAGAAGACAGGACACTTGACTCGGGAAGTCCCGGTCCCCGATAAGCGCCTTTTCGGATTGGCACTTGGTCACAGCACTTGGTCGCGCACTGTGGGAGCTCACGCTAGGCGCTTGAAAAATCCAATTGAGCATTCGTAAGGGACCTGTGTAATTGTCCGAAGGGTTCTAGTTCGGAACCAGAAGATCCATTTCGGCTCCAGAATCAGAAGATCCTGACCGGGAGGTCGTGCAACCCTTAGGAGGGATAGGGGGTCTGCATCAAGTGGTATCAGAGCATCAGTTTTTTGTCTATATATTTCAAGCGAAGGAGGAAAAAGGAGACAGAAAAATCAGGGTTGTACTCTGTGTGGGATAGATAGTCAACACAATGCCGCCAAGAAGACGAGATCTACCTTTAGCCAACCATGTTGTAGAAAGGGAGATGTGAGAGTTTCGCGCCCGAATGGAAGAAATGGAAGCAGCACAGAGAAGAGCACCTGACGTTGGGGATTTCAGTGATGCGAAAAGTGAAGAGGCTGAGGTTGAAGAAGCTGCAGGAGGGGATGCTGCAAAAGAACGTTTGTTGAGAGCAGTTGCCAGATTGGGTGGTAGAGCTAAGATAGAGGTCCCCGTGTATGAGAGAAATCTAGATGTTGAAGAACTGTTGGACTGGATAAGGTCCATGGATAAACACTTCGACTATGAAGATGTCGATGAGGAAAAGAAGGTGAAGCAGGAATTCACCAGGCTAAAAGGGCATGTAGCACTGTGGTGGGATGAACTGCAGGCTGAGAGGAGAAGTAAAGACAAACAGAGGATAAAGAGTTGGGACAGGATGGTAGCCAAACTGAAGGCTAAGTTCATACCCAAGGATTACCAGATCAATCTATTCAGGAAGCTGTAGAACCTGAGATAGAAAGGGATGACAATCAAGGAGTACATCGAGGAGTTCTACCGATTGAACATCAGAACTGGACAAAGGGAGAGAGACGAAGAAAGAGTCGCCAGATATATAAATGGCTTGAGATATGAAATCCAAGACGAACTCCTAGTAACCGATATGAACTATCGATATGAACTCCTGAAAGAAGTCAAGGAAGAATAGGAGATGCAGTTCACTGTGGTGAGAAAGCCCAGAGTCATCCTTACGAGTACATCAATGGATGATTTACCTGAAGAAGTTTAGGAGCTGCTGGATAATTTTTTTGATATAGTGGTGAATGAGATGCCAAACTCATTGTCGCCCATCAGGAGTATCAGTCATCATATCGACTTGGTACCAGGAGCAAGCCTGTGAAACAAGGCAACGTACAAATTAACACCTCGAGAAAATGAGGAGGTGAAGAACCAAGTCCAAGAATTGTTGGATAAGGGTTTAGTCAGAGAAAGTTTGAGCCCATGCGCAGTGCCAACTATGTTAAGCCCAAAGAAAGATGGAGGATGGAGAATGTGCACAGACTCGAGAGCCATCAACAAGATCACCATCAGGTATAGATTTCCTTTACCAAGAATGGATGATTTAATGGATTGCTTAAGTGGAGCAAATTTATTTTCTAAAATAGATCTAAAAAGTGGATATCACCAGATCAGGATGAGAGAAGGTGATGAATGGAAAACAACCTTTAAGACGAATGAAGGTCTGTATGAGTGGTTGGTTATGCCATTTGGCTTAACGAATGCCCTAAGCACTTTTATGAGGTTGATGAATGAAATTCTAAAAGATTTCATTGGCAAGTTCGTGGTTGTATATCTGGACGATATATTGATTTTTAGCAAGGCCAAAGAGGATCATTTGAGGCACCTAACACTAGTAATGAGGAGGCTACAGTAGGAGAAGTTGTTGATCAATCTGAATAAGTCCTCTTTTATGAAGACAGAGCTCATTTACTTGGGTTTTGTGATATCTTTGAATGAACTGAAGATGGATCCAAAGAAGGTGAAAGCGATCAGAGAATGGTCGTCACCAAGGAGCATGTTCGAGGTAAGAAGCTTTCATGGTTTAACAAGTTTTTATAGAAAGTTCATTAGAGACTTCAGTGGGATTTGTGCACCAATGATGGATACAGTGAAGAAGCGACACAAGTCTTTTAAATGGACAGAGGCGGCTGAAAAGATCTTCAATATACTGAAGGAGAAGATAACAGAACGACCAATTCTAGTCTTGCCGAATTTCGAAAAGACATTTCAGGTAAGATGTGACGCAAGTCGAGTTGCAATAGGAGCAGTTCTAAGTCAGAACAATCAACATGTTGCCTATTTTAGCGAGAAGTTGAATGAGACTAAGAGGAAATACTCCACATATGACAAAGAGTTTTATGCTATAATTCAAGCCTTGAAGAAATGGAGGCATTATCTTGTCCCGCAAGAGTTTGTCTTGTACAACGATAACTAAGCTTTACAATTCATAACCCGACAAGAAAAACTAAACCAGAGGCATGCAAAATGGGTTGAATATATGCAAAATTTTACTTTTGTCATAAAACATATTGTTGGGAATACTAACAAAGTTGTGGATGAGTAAAGCAGGAGATGTTTAATTCTGCAGGAATTCCAGGTGAAGACCTTGGGGTTTGAACACCTTAAGGATATGTATTGTGATGATACAGATTTCAAGGAGGCCTACGAAGCATGTACAAGCCCTGTACTGGGAGATAGAAGTCAGTGGACAGATCATGTGGTTCATGAAGGATTGTTGTTCAAAGGAAATCAATTGTGCATACCAAGATGCTCAATGAGGGACAATCTTCTGAAGGAGAAGACAGTGGAGGATTGGCTGGACATTTCGTCCATGATAAAACATTTGCACAGTTGAGCAGCTCATACTATTGGCCAGGTATGAGAATAGATGTGATAAAGTTGGTGAACATATGTAGGATTTGCCAACATGCAAAGGGGAAAAGATAGAACACTGGATTGTATCAACCATTGCCAACACCAGAGAGGCCTTGGGATGCAATAAGCATGGATTTTGTGTTGGGATTGCCAAGAACACAAAGGGGATTCGATTCCACATTTGTGGTGGTAGATAGGTTTTCAAATATGGCACATTTCATCCCATGCCAGAAGACCAGTGATGCAACACATGTTGCGAATCTATTTTTCAGAGAAGTTGTGAGACTTCACGGTCTACCCAGGAGCATTGTCTCAGACAGAGACACAAAATTTGTTGGTCACTTTTGGAGGACGTTGTGGAAGAAGATGGGGACATATTTGTCCTTCATCTTAGCTTATCACCCTCAGACAAATGGGCAGACTGAGGTGGTAAATAGAATTTTGGGAAACTTATTGAGAAGCCTAGTTACTGAACACCATAACCAATGGGATCAGATTATGCCACAAGTAGAATTTGCATACAATGACTCACCAAACAGAAGCACTGGAAGGAGCCCGTTCCAAATACTCTATGGAACGCAACCCAGGGGAGTGTCTGAGTTAAGGGACTTGGAACAGGGAGAGATCAGAAGCATTGGAGCAAAGGATTTTGCTGCTGAGATGCAGAGACTCCATGGCCGGATCAAAAAACAATTACAGAGCTCTAATTAGAAATATAAACATAGAGTTGATCAGCATCATAGGGAACTTCAATTTGAAGTGGGAGATCAGGTTTTAGCACACCTTAGGAAGGAAAAGTTCCCTAGGGGAACATATAACAAATTGAAGATGAAGAAGATAGGACCCTGTAAGATCTTGAGGAAGTTTGATGCAAACGCCTATGAGATCGAACTGCCAAATGGTGTGGGAATTTCACCCATATTCAATGTTTCAGACCTGTATCCTTACATGAAAGATGACATAGAAGGGTCAGAAGATCAAGGAAAGATTCAGTTGGAGAAACAGATGCCTGTAGAAAAAAAGTCGTAGATGGAGAAAATTGTTGATCAGAGGATTGGAAAAAAGACCAAGAGGAAGACTTATTTTGAGTATCTGGTCAAATGGAAGGGACACCCAATGGAAGATGCCAGTTGGGAAAATGAAGTTGTTATCCAGAAGCAGGGAAAATCAGTAGAGGAGCTCATGGATAGGAGTCCATGAATTTTTGTCAAGGGGAGTATGATGCAGGAGCATCTTTGGCAAGCAGGCAGAGGCAAGACCACTCAACACATGTGAGTTCTTCCAGAAATTCAACGTTGACAGTTGCAGCTGATTTTGAAATCCGCCTTCACTCAGCGTCGGAATTCACCTTTGGAGGCACGCTTGAACCGATGCCGAATTTTACCCTGTGAGGCACGTTTTGAAAATTGTAAACAGAGCAAGAGTTTCCACTTTGGCTCTGGAATGCAACTGGTCTTAGATAGTGTAGGATAAATTTTAGAGTAGGCAAGTAGCCAGGGTAAACCCTAGAATCATTCTTGAGTTATGTAGAAGTTTACACACCCAATTAGAAGGGAGAGCGGGAATATAGAGAAAAAATAGTTGTAAGAGAGAACTGCGAGTTAGCAGGAGGAAAATGTTTTGAGTTACTGTAAATTTGAATGTAATCTATAGCCATTGGGCACTTGTGAATATAACAGAATGGAAAATTGATCCAAATGTGTTGTGCTTGGACTGTGTGTATTTTCCTGTTATTTTATGTTTTATAAACAAGTGAATGGAACTGTGAGATTTTGGTAGTTTCAATTGTTTCTCTTCATTTGGAGCTCTGCAAGGTGTGCATCGAGCCAGGGAGGAACATTGTGGAATTGTTTTCTTTTCACTGGGAGCTCTGCAAGGTGTGCATCGAGCCAGAGAGAAAACATCGTGAATCTGAGCTATCGAACTCCCTCAGACGCAAGGAATGCGCGGGAGCCGAAGTCTGAACCAAACAAAGATCAAGAGGAATAACACTTCGAAAAGTGTTATCGGGATCCAGGAATCCATTCCCTGGAAGGAGCGAAGATTGAGTCTTCGCAGACTTAGAAATATCCTAAGTCGAAATCGAGTAAAAGATCAGGAGGAAGAACGTCGTCGAGCGTTGGATCGCGGTGGAAATCCCCGCAGGCCATCCAATTGAAGGAAGGAGCACAAGCTTTAACCCTGCATAGATCCAGGAGGAGAGTTCGTAAATTCGAATGGACAGTGGAGAATCCTTGAGGAGGAACACCGAAACCCCGCAGGCCGTCAGATCAGGTAGAGTTGCGAGGAAGTTAGCAGCGTGAGTTTCTCGACATTCATTTCGGGACTTCGGGTACCGGGAGTTGGAAGGATAGAGGTTCTTGTCCCTCAAAACCCCGAATTGTGAAATAGCGAATTCGCGATTCGACGTGAGTCGTCGATCACAGGGATTATTGTGAGCCTTTGATTGAATGCCAAGGCATTTCGACATTTCGACACTTGGACATTTCGGCTTTTCGGCGACCAGAGACTCCAAGGAGCAGGGATACTCTTGGTATCCTAATTTCGAGAAACGCAAAATCCTGAAATCGAGAGGTGTCAGGCATTTCAGCTTTTCGGCGACTGGAGGTTCTAAGGAGAAAGGGCATCTCGCGCATCCTGATTTCGCGAAACGCGAAATCCCAAAAGAATAGGCGTCAAGTATTTCATCTTTTCGACGACCGGAGACCCTAAGGTGCAAGGATATCCCTTGCATCCAGATTTTGTGAAACGTGAAATCCTGAAGGAGCGAGCGTTGGGCCATTTTGGAATAGGCACTGGGTATTTCGGCTTTTCGACGACCAGAGACCCTAAGGTGCAAGGATATCCCTTGCATCCAAATTTCATGAAACGTGAAATCCCTAAGGAGAAAGCGTCGAGCCATTTCGGCATTTCAGCTACCGGAGGTTCGAGAGGCCAGAAGATGGGACACTTGACTCAGGAAGTCTCGGTCCCCGATAAGCGCCTTTTCGGCTTGGCACTTGGTCACAGCCCTTGGTCGTGCACTGTGGGAGCTCACGCTAGGTGCCCAAAAAAGCCATCTAAGCATTCATAAGGGACCTATGTAATTATCCGAAGGGTTCCAGTTCGGAACTAGAAGAGCCATTTCGGCTCCAGAATCAGAAGATCGTGACCGGGAGGTCGCGCAACCCTTAGGAGGGATAGGGAGTCTGCATCAAATTTATGCGTGGTTCTATGGTTGTAGGTAGCTCCAAAAACAAGATAGAACAATGAGTTGCATCTCCTAAAATTCCCCTAACACCTCCTCAAGTCTGGATCTCCAAATGGCTCTGTTCCTTGACACTATATGATCACCCTGGCTGGAAAGTGTGCCCCATTGGCTATAGAAACCCAAGCAAATTCATCCTATTCAGAAATGGCCTCAAACCCTCTATAAAATGATGTCGCATTGTAGATATGAGGATGGAAAACACGTGATAAGAGATCCCTTTGTTGTAGCAAGAGATTCAACCCTCCAACTAACTGTATCACTATGTTCCAATGCACCCTCCTTGAAGAATTTGGCCCAGCTCTGAGAAATGATAAATTTGGAGGGTAAGAAACCCCCATAAGTGCCAAAATAGGCGCTCTGATGATGGAAAAGAGCCTCCAATCAAGATCTGGCCCAAAACCAAGCTCCACAAACCAAATCAAACTCTCCTTTGCTAACTGGTGCACCCTCTCTACAGAAAACCTCTAAGTTGTGCCCTCTTTCACTAACTGATGATTGGAATGGATCTGAACTCAGATAGAAAATGAAGTAGAATGGTGAGGGAGGAATTGTTCACCTCCTTGGCCAAGCTTGGATCAGAAAAGGTGGAATATTTCACCACCGAGATGATCTCTAGGGTTTGTTCAATCAAAACCCTGAAAACGCCCATGTATCATGGGCTCTCTAGCAAGAAGTCAGACATCAAAATGATAATTAACATAATGAGAGAATAGAGGCCCCTATCTCTCTTTTATCCCCCCTATTCACCTTTTCCCTCCAAGTGACTTTTACTTTATTTTTATTATTCTTTAATTAAATCAATTTATTAATTAATTAACCTTTTTGCCTCTAAAAAGTGATTTATTCGTCGCTATGGCTTCTCCGGCCACTGAAAGTCACTTCTCATCATCTAATCCTATAGTGCTCTTCCTCCTGATTCCAATGAGTTATTGCACTAAGAGGTTTCTCCAAGTATTATTCCCAAAATGACCTTCTTAGTGAAAATAATTAAAATATGACCCATAATAACTCAAAATTATGGAAATTGTCAGAATGCAATGGAACCAAAGCCAAGCTATGCAAAATGGATCCTCATGATGAAATATGACAAACGATGCAATTTGGTCCCAATAAAACCCCTCAGTATCTCATGAACTCTCTTTCACCCTCATCTGGCTACTCTCGTAAGCATAACACTCTATAATACAATAATGTCAAAAAATGGGGACATTACATATGGTTAAGGGTTTTTGTGGTACATGGTTGAGAGATTGTATTGGTGAAGTGGTTGATGTATATCAGAAATCATTTAATGTCTATTCCATGTGAGGGTTATTGTACTTGTTCATGATTATACTTGTATGGCACATGACTGGAGAGATATAGATACACTTGGTTAAGAGATATGTATGAAGATGTATGCACAGGGCACATCTATAGGTTGGACACAGTGGCAACTTGCAGGTTGAGTTGACAAGAGGAAGCAGAGTGTCTGAGTTTCAACAAAAGTGAAAAACCCTAGATTTCAGAAGGCATATGCAAACTGCAATATAGACATGCCGCATACATACGTGGGTTGTAGTAAAAACAGAGCATGTAGATACACGTGATGGGGCACAAATAGGTCGCGTACCTGTTGGGTTTTTATTGGTACAGGATGAGTACATGTACAGGTTGGTTACAGGACAGTGGCACAGATTGGTTACAGGTTGTTGGCTCATATTAGTACATGTTTACAACAATATATCTCACAGTGACAATGTGACAGTGGTTTCATCATCTTACTTATATTTCAGGGTGGCAAGATGGGGCAAGGATAGGTGGTTGTAGTTAGAGAACATAGGGGGTTGTATCCTCCTTCTGGTTGTAGCCATAGAATTGGGGAGTTGGAGCTTCCCTTAGGTTGTATCTTGAAAATATAGGGGGTCAGAGCCTCATTCCAGTTGCAGCTGGAGAATAAAGGAAGTTGGTTCTTCCAATGAATGTAATTCTTAAAGACATAAGAAAAAACATTACGTGGTTTTCTCCCGCATTGGGTTTCCACGTAAAAATATTGGTTTATTGTGCATATGTGTGATGTTCATTGTTTATGGTTTATTTACTCTGCACTTATTGGATGATAATGTTCCATTGATTATAAATATAAATAACATGTACATATTGTGGTAGAAAGCATTATCATTACTCTATTACCGATTCACCCCCCTCTCAGTAATCCAACATCAAGGAAAAATGAAAGTTCTTTAGATTTGATCGCTAATAATTGATGGTGTATTACGTGATGGCTAATAATTGAGCTATTGTCATAGCAATATAAAGTAAAAATGAATGGTGTGTTAGGTCAAAATTAGGTTGTGATAATAATGGCAAGGAATAATTAGTGGTTGATTATCGTGTGAGAAGTACACCACCAAACACCTTGCATGGGATTTGTATTGTGATTAAGGTTTGTTGTGTGAACATTAAATACCTATACGATATCCATGATTTTGTTGACTAAACGGGGTTCCCATAGATGATTGATTAAGGTAATATGTTATCTATAGTTTTGTATTTTAATTGAGTAAAGTAATCAGATATGAATACTCTTGCATTTTGTTGAGTAGAGTAATAAACTAATAAATGGGCATTGTCATCTTTTGGGGCACCCTTCTCTAACAAAGCAATACTACATCTCTCATCAACTAACTACGCTCGGATTAGAAGAGTGGTGGAGGCAAGGTTGTCAATAAAGACTTTATTTGAGTGGAACTCCAAGTTCTACCATGAAATCTTGGTCGATGACCTTCAGTTAACCACAGGAATAGAGGAACTTAAGCGATACATGAGGATCAATGCATTCATAGTGAATCGTTGATCAAGAAGTTGGGAAAAAAGGAGAGCAGAGTTACAGGTCTGCCTATCTCAATTTTGGTTTACAGGAGAGAATTGATTCCACATATTGTTATGTAAATTCCTCTACTTGAATGATAATTTAGATTTTCTCAAGAAGTATCATCCTGTTCAATTTGTGACTCAGGTTTAGGACAGACCACAACAATTAATCGTGAAAATCTGATACATAAAATTGTGGATCGGCACAAGATAAGTTAAAAGAAAACCGGTTGTGAGACGAGGTTTTTTTTCTAAAGGAAACAGTAAAGGTATAGTTTATCTGACAGTCGAAGCAAACCATCGATTCCTCACAATGTCAAGTATGGTCTCAGGGATTATGGTCATATTAAACTCTAAAGTTCACCTAGCCCTAATTTCATTGATATCTCCATCTGTTAAATTGTAAACCCCACAGTAGTCTAAACATACTATTAAACAAGATATTAAAATTTCATCCATCTCTTCTGCGGTTGAGTTCTAAATCTTAGAGTAGTGTAAATATAGTATTAAACAATAAATTAAAATCGAACTTATCATAAATTTGATCTCCTAACTCAAAGGAAAATTCAATCGATAATCATTGTCAAGCAATGACTTTAATACAAAATGCAGTAAGTCATGCATTCATTTACTTAATGCAGAAGAAAGGTCGCAAGAATATACCATGCAAAAGAAAGGCTCTCGAATGTAAGATAAGGGAGAAATTAAAGGGCAACCAAATACTTAAAGCGTTGAACAAAGGCGTCGAACAAATATTTAAAGGGCCGAACAAAGGTGCAGGAAGAATGCATATAAATCTGAACACTGGGGTGCGGGTGGAATTATCTAGTAAATCTAAATGCGTTGAAAAGCAAAGCACATCAATTCTAGAGAAAACACATATCAACATACATAAATGCCTGAATGGAATGGAAATTGTGTAGTCTTTTCCATCAACAACAACAATTCCTGATCAACCTCTTTTGTCCTTTCCTGATGCACAATAGCAGTGTTATAAAGAAACAATTGTGTCCTCTCTCCTCTCCTGATGTGTAATAACATGCAGAGAATGGAATTGTAACTTATTAACTCATATTAATCTACTCACGATTGGTATGCCATATAGGTTTGATAGTGTAACTGAACGCTACTTCCTGAAAGTAACAGATGTTAGGGCCTAATTATTTCATAAGTTAAGTAAAAAGATAAAGCTATTTATTTCCACTACTCGCCATGCCAAGTTGTGAAATGTAACCATAGGCCAGGTGTAAGGAAAAGTAGAAAATATAATAGTAAAAAGGTAGAATTATTTATGTCTAGTAACCATACATGCCAAATTATTTCAAAATGTGAAAAGTTGATTAATATGTAAATGTTAAAAGTTAAGTAATCTTGGTTGAATTTGTATAAGTATACTTCGTGGCAATTGAAAATCTAGCTTAGTAATTTCTTAATCCTAAAAAGTAAATGTGAAAAAGTAAATAGATTAATGGAAGTTATGAGTATTAAATCCCATTCATTGATTTGAGCTTAAGATGAAGAATATGCCAGCATCTTTAATTGTTGACCACAAAATTGGAATTTGTGATTAAAAGGTTGATTAAACTATCAATTCCAATAGGGGGACGCTTATCTACATTGTCCTAGGCACTATATATCTACTTATTTGTCCTGGGCACTGAATAAACTACTTATTTATATTCCAGTTATATTGCAGGCTTAATCTCTCTATTTTGATTGTTTCTTTTGGAACTGCTTCATCTACTATTACTAGTGTTGGTGAAAGTAAAAAAAAGACCAAATCCAGGTGCATAGCCCGGTGGGTAAATACCAGGTGGAAATCTCGCTAATGCTTCTACTCATGCTGTTGAACCAACTAAATCAATTGCTTCTTCGATAGGTGGTTCTTCGACTGGTGTTGGTGCTTCTCAATCTGTATCTGGATCTGTATCTCACGATCAAAATTCCTGAAATCCAAACCCCAGTGAAAGAAATAATCCTAAGCCAGGTGAAAGGAATAAGATATCATAGCATGGTGTTGCTTGGTTAAAGAAATGAAATACCAAACTGTGGTCCAACAAACCCTTGTGCAACAACAAAGATGGTGAAAGGGATTAAATGACATAACCAGGTGGTTCTAGTGGTGCAGGTGCAAAGTGTACTTATGCTAGCTATGGATCTCAATCACAAAATTCGGGTTCTTTCCGACCACGAAGGTAAGAATCTGGCTCTCTATATTTCAAATCTGGCTCTAGACCTGGAGACTCTTAAACTTCCTATCAATCACGATCATAAGAATATGGCTCTCTATCTTTTAAATCTGGCTCTAGACCTAAAAACTATGAAACTTCCTATCAATCACGATCATGAGAATATGGATCTAGTCCTAGAACTGGAACTACTACTATTGGTTAACTCTTACCTGCATAAATAGAAGTTAAGACATTGGGTCTCAATTTGGTGAATGAGTGAAAGAAGTTGCAAACTCCCCCTTAATTGGCTTCGTTCCAACTGATCTGTTTGATCGCTGCAAGTGGCTTGTTGATTTGCAACAAGTGGCCCATTTGATCGATGCCAAGTGGCCACCTTAGAGTGGTCGGTTGGATCATTGCCAAGTGGCCCATTGTTGCTCCAAATATCCATTTGAATGTTTCCAAGTGGCCTATTGGAACCCACCAAGTGACACATTGAATCTGTGTTAAGTGGCCCATTAGATCTATGCCAAGTGGCCCCTTGATTTGTTTCCAAGTGGCCAACTCGATTTGCGCAAAGTGGCTCATGGGACCATTGCCAACTGTTCCCTTAGATCTGTGTCAGTGATCCATTTAATAGCTACCAAGTGGCCTGTTATATCTGTGCCAAGTGTCTTGTTGGAAAGTTTCCAAGTGGCTCCCTGGATCTGCACCAACTGGCCTATTGGCTTGCTTCCAAGTGGCCCATTCCCTCGTTTCCAAGTGGCCACTTGGATAGGTGCCAAGTGGCCACCTCGACCTGCCCTAAACCTACCCAAAGTGGCCCATTGGAGTGGCCACCTGAACTGTGCCAAGGGGCCCCTTGGATCATTACCAAGTGGTTCGCTAGATGTTTGCCAAGTGGTCCATTCGATCGTTACCAAGTGGACACCTCGATTTGCATGAAGTAACCCATTGGACCGTTGCCAAGTGGTATGTTAGATCTCTACCAAGTGGTCCATTCGATCACTACCAAGTGGCTCGTAGCATCTGCACCAAGTGGCATGTTAGAAAGATGCCAAGTGGCATGTTGGAAAGTTTCCAAGTGGCTCATTGGATCTGTGCCAAGTGGCCTATTGGATCATTGACAAAGTGGCCTATTGGAAACCCGCCAAGTGGCCCATTGTCTCTACCTCAAGTGGTCCACTTTATTAGTAACAAGTGGCCTATTGGAAACCTGTCAAGTGTCACCTTCAATAGTTGTCAAGTGGCCTGTTGGATCTCTACCAAGCGGCCCATTAGATCTCTTCCAAGTGGCCCATTCTCCCTGCTCCAAGTGGTCCATTCGATCACTGCCAAGTGGCCTATTGGATTTGCACCAAGTGACCCATTGATCTTCGCCAAGTGGCCACCTCGTTTTTCTCCAAGTGGCCACATCGATCTGTGCCAGGTGGCCCATTGAATTGTTGTCAAGTGGTCCCTTCGATATTTGCCAAGTGGCTCATTGGCTCTACTCCAAGTGGTCCATTTGATCGCTGCCAAGTGGCCCATTGGATCGGCGCCAAGTAGCCCATTGGCTCTGTGCCAAGTGGCCTATTGGAAGCTTCCAAGTGGGTCTGCACCAAGCAACTACTTCGATGTGTCAAGTGACCCATTGGGTCTGTGCCAAGAAACTACCTCGCTCTAAGCCAAGTGGCCCATTGGATTGCTTCCAAGTGGCCCATTAGATCTCTACCAAGTGGTCCATTAGCTATGCTCCAAGAGGTCCATTCGACTCCTGCTAAGTGGCCATTTAGATCTCTGCTAAGTGTCCCATTGGCTCTGCTCCAAGTGGTCCATTCGATCACTGCCAAATGGCCATTGGACCTTCATCAAGTGGATTTTTGGAACGTTGCCAAGTGGCTCATTAGATCTATGTGAAGTGGCCACCTCCATGTGCACCAAGTGGATAACTCACCTCTGCATCGCTACCAAGTGGATCTGGTTGTTGGATCTCTACCAAGTGCTCGTTCTACCACTATCAAGTGGCACATCATCCCGTCAATATTCAGTTGTCGTCTCTGTTGATATTATGGTAGCTTCGGGAGGTATGAACCTCTATTGTGACCTATGACAAGATTAGAATATTTCGAAAGGAAGCAAAGAAGTAAAGGAAACCCTAGACGAGATGTCGGCTACAGAAATGTAATTAATATGGATTAATTAGTACCCAAAAGGAGAAGTCAGCCCCAGTAAGTCTGTCAGATTACTATAAATACAGGGCGTCAGTTCTCATTTGTCACATTCTCATAATTGCAAAGAGTCAATTGTGCACACTGCAGTTGGCAGTTTTGTGCGCAAGCTTTTGGGGAAGGTGTTGCGCCAGTTTCTGGGTGGGACTATCTGATTAGCTTGGTTTCTATTCTTGCTTGGTGCATTATCCTTGCTTGGCTATTGATTTCTACCAGTATTCTTCTCTATCAAGGTCAAGGTTCTTGGAGGGTGGCTTCGGCCTATGGTTGGGTGACAAGGGTATTGTCAATGGTAAAATGAGCACAATCTCTCATATTCTAACAGGTTATGGGCCCACACCTCCTTCATTCAATCTAAATGCTGGAAGGAATCATAGTTGCTAGGGTATTGAGCTCGTTGAGGAACTGTCACTAGGGTTACTAGCAGGAGCAGCTTCCAAAGACACTACCGCTAGGGTTACTAGCAGAAGTAGTTGCAAAAACCCTAATCTCAGATCCGGCACCTTGTGATGGAGCATCTCGCTCAAAAAGAAGATATTCAGATACGCCCTAACTCAGCGCACCTTTTGGCTCTCTCGGAAGACATAAATGATGAAGTTGAAGTTTTGGATCAAGGCATGACTAGTTACCAGTCAACTGAAGACATGAGTGAAACAATCAGTCTTTTACACTACTTAGCACTTACTGGAACGATTGAAGATGACATGTGGCTAATCGACAATGGAGCTTCTAGGCACATGACGGGAGATCAAGCCAGACTCTCAAATCTAAATGAAAAGAAGACCTCGTACAAGGTAGAGCTTGGAGACAAAACCACTTACCCTGTGGAAGGATTTGGACAAGCCACCATCAAAATGAAAACAGGTAATTATGTTCACTTAAGCAATGTTTTATATGTACATGGTTTAGAAAATAATCTTGTATCAATATATTGCCTAGAAGACAAGGGAAACATGATAGCTTTCGTGGATGGAAAAGTGTTATCATGGCATAAATACTCCAGCATAGAGAATGCTAGGGTTATCGGAAGTCGTGAAGGAAATTTGTACAAACTACTAAAACAAAATGAAGAAGCTCTTGTACATGACAAAGTCAACCCTAATGAACTTTGGCATAGAAGGTACGCTCATATTAATTATCAAGCATTACCCTCTCTCAAAAGAATGGTTGAAGGAATACTAGAGTTGCAGTCTACACACGAAGGAATCTGCAAAGGATGTGCCCTTGGGAAGAATATCAAGAAACCATTCCCAAGTAGCAATAACATATCTAAGGAGATTCTAGATCTAATACACTCAGATGTTTGTGGTCCGATGCCAGTGAAATCTCTAGGAGGATCTTCTTACTACGTAATCTTCATAAATGACTATTCAAGAAAAACTTCGCTATACCAACTAAAAACAAAAGACGAAGTATTCAGCAAGTTTCAAGAGTTCAAAGCAGAAATAGAAAACCTCACAAGTAAGAAGATCAAGACGCTAAGAACCGATAATGGTGGAGAATACACATCAAAGGAATTTGTTGCATTCTGCAAATTGACAGGAATTAGGAGGGAGCTTATTGTTCCTCATAATCCTCAACAAAATGGTGTAGCAGAAAGAAAGAACAGATCCATTGAAGAAATCGTAAAAGCCTTACTAAATGATCAAGGTTTGTCCATGTTCTTATGGGGAGAAGCAGCAATGACAACAATATATGTGCAGAACAGAAGTCCTCATCGTATATTGAAGAACATGACACTAGAAGAAGCTTTCTCACGTAAGAAACCTAATGTGGAAAATCTAAGAATATTTGGATGTCCTCTTTACTCCCACATTCTCAAGGACAAGAGGAATAAAGTAGAACCTTCAGGAAAGAAAGGGATATTCATGGGATATAGTGATTCATCCAAGGCTTACAGAATATATATTCCAGAACAACACAAGATCGAGGTCAGCAGAGACGTAATGTTCAATGAAAGGATGGCCTTCAGGAAATCCATCGAAGAAAATATAGAAGAAGAGATTGAAGAACTTAACGAAGAAAGCATAGAAAACGTAAATCACGAAAATGAACTACCTGATCATCCTATGGAACCATGTGAAAACATTGATTCAGATATCGTATCTAAGACCAAGAAAAGACCAGCTTGGCTTGAAGCTACCTTACAAGACACAGAAAGACTCAAGGTTCCAGAAGGAACATTCAGAAAGAGTAAAAGACCTAAAAGATTCTCAAATTATGCAACATACATGACGAAGCTTCTAGATGAAGAACCTACCACATTTGAAAAAGCAACGCAAAAGGAACAATGGAAAGAAGCTATGACAGAAGAGCATCAATCCATTATGAAAAATGAGGTATGGGAAATCATACCAAGACCTAAAGAAAAATCAGTGGTAACTTCAAAATGGGTGTACAAGATCAAACATGCAGCAGACGGAAGCGTGGATAAATACAAGGCAAGATTCATAGCTAGAGGGTTCTCCCAGAAGGAAGGAGAAGATTATGAAGAAACGTTTGCTCCGGTGGCTAGATATACTTCCATCAGAGTTATCATATCTCTTGCTACTTCCATGGGATGGAACTTACATCAGATGGATGTAAAGACATCTTTCCTCAATGGAGCTATTGAAGAAGAAGTATATATTGAACAACGTCAAGGGTTTAAGGTACATTCCAGAGACACTCAAGTTTGCATATTGAAGAAAGCTCTATATGGACTCAAGCAAGCTCCAAGGGCTTGGTATGCCAGAATGGAAAGTTATCTAACGAGACTTGATTTCTCCAAGAGTCATGCAGATTCAAACCTTTATTACAAAGTCATGAACAATGCACCTGTGATTCTACTATTATATGTTGACGATCTATTCATAACAAGTGAAGAGTCTCTCATTATCCAGTGCAAGAAGGAATTAGCTTCTGAATTTGATATGAAATATCTAGGTCTCATGCATTATTACTTGGGACTAGAAGTATGGCAGAAGCATGGTGAAATATTCCTTGGACAAGGAAAGTACGCAATAAAGATCCTTCAGAAATTTGGAATGATGGATTGTAAGTCCATGGACACTCCTATGAATGCGGATATAAGAAAAATGAAAGTTCCAGATTCTGATCCAGTAGATCCATCTCTATAT
>ML787697.1:209320-243583 GCA_009831015.1 Picea engelmannii | reverse complement strand
CGCACAGTTTGTAGCTAGGAGCAAAGGCTATAAAGTAGAAGGCCAAACTGGCATAACAGGGACCTACCCCACCCAATGTCACCACAATGGGGAGGTCCTTTCTATTTAGGGAGGCTAGGCCCAAGGGAGACGTCCCTGGCAACCTGGGATTTGAAAGGGAAAGGCTTGAAGGATTTAGGCCAGTTTCCCCTTTCACAGATTATCGCCCAAAGAGATAGTCCAATAAAGTATAACCAAGGAGAAGGCACCTTCTTTCGAGACAAGACAACAATAAAACTAGTACGTGCAATAATGGTTAATACTTCATAAATCAGTGACTATCTAAATTCAATATATGAGCAAATACAGCAGTAAATATTGATGAAGTCAAATGTTTGCAATAATGACAATGGCAATATAATGTTACTTGTCAATAAATACTAGAACAATATGGCATCCAATGAATATAATCACTCCTTGAATCAAATCAATGCATTAAACATCATTCAATTGCTCACATATAAAAATTGTTGCGTCAAGATGAAATATCCTAGGGATGACCTTAGCTTTTTTAGGGTTAGTTGTTAGTTAGGGTTTCAAATTTATAAGGTTTTGAAAGTTTGTTTAGTCACTATCACTTCAACGCTAGAGGCTAAGGATCAGTGCCTAAGGGTTAATGGAGTCAATAAGTGATGGACGCAAGAGTTGAAGGGTAAAAGTTTTCTAAGGACTAGAGGGTAGGTTTTCAAGGTGTTGCTAAAGCAGGGCCTTGAAAGTAGAAACCCTAAGGGAGAGAAGTCACTTGGTGTTGCAAAGGCAAGGCCTTGTGCTCTCTCCTCTTTCCCGGCAAACGGCTAGCACAATAAGGAAAATTTAACCAAGACAAGAGGTTTTGATGAGGGAGATGTTGCTAAAACAAGGTCTGTCAGCAAACCCTAGAATGGTACAGCCCTAGTGTAGTAAGCCTAGGCTAAGGACGTCTCACTCTTCTTGGCTTCAAAAAGGTACGGCTAGCATAAGGAATGAAGAAAACAAGTGCAGCTAAGGCTAGGCTCTATTTTCTTATTCAATGGTTTAAGGTCTCTTTATCAGGGGACATGAGACAACAACCTACTTGTGTGATTGTCCCCTAGGGTTTTGATTCAGCAATATATAAGTAATATGCAAGAGATTTAAGCTACAACCATTCAAAGAGAAGTTTTGCAGAAAAAACACTTACAATTCATGAAGAAATATCCAAGCAACCCCTAGTTGTAACACCTTCCTTCCAAAGAAACACCATAAATGCCAAGAAAACTCTTCCTTCAAAAGATGTGCATTAGTAATCCAGCCAAAAACCCCAATAGGGCGCTAAAAATCAGATCTCACTTGTGTGAGTGAAGTGTGTTATGTTAAAATGAGGGAAAACATCCTCAATTTATATCATCCAATGACCCTTAATTTAAAAATTAGGTCATTAAAACAACCGACAAGGCTGACTACTAAAAATCATACTATTCTACATTTAACTGCTAAATAAAACCCTAAATGAGCAGTAAGCAAGACGTCCAGCCCCTTTTGGGGAGACGTTGGCCCTTTTTAGGGCAAATCTCAGCACTAGAAGACAAACGTTGGCCCTCATTGGGCCTCCAAGCTCTGCCACACGTGCCAAAATGCTTTGTCAAGGTACCACTCACTGGAAGTGACGTCATGGCTCCTGGATGACGTCCTGGGGCATTAGAAAGAACACATTCCACCTGTAGTGGGTCAATCCCCCTGGGTTGGGCTCAACCAAGGCGTCCTGGATGAAAACGTCCTCCTTCTTCTCTCGCGCAAAGGCTCGATCAATCATTATCCTGTCTCTGCCCCTGACGAGGTCCTAGCAACCATCTTATGGGCTCTTCAGTCCCATGGAGGTCTGAACTAATCATCTCCCCATGTGTACCAGTCCACTTGGTACCTGTCTGTCGGGCATGGTCCTGAACATTAAAAACTTCGCCCTCCATGGGCTCATTAGTCCTCGGGATCATAGCAATGTCAATCATATTTCATCATTAATTTTATCAAATGCATGCATAAAATCCCTAGCATATCATCTAATAGCTCAAAGACATTACAATGACTTGCTATACAAAGGCGAAGAAAAAGACAAAGTGCCCTACTGGGCCAGCATCCATAAGAAGATGAAAGTTTCCAAAGGATATCATCCAAGCCATGTAATACGAGGTGGTGTGGTCTAAGGATGTTCAAACACAGAGAAAACCAGGGGTGGGTAGTATCCGTGGGTGCCTTTGTAGGAGGCGAGTTGTACCTATCATGGATGCAATTCTTTCCAAGCCCTTTATTGCTTTTGTTCTTTCTTTTATTCATTTTTTTTCTTTCTTTTTATTTCAAGGTCTAACCAGAGGACACTGCCATGGCGTGGTGACCAGAGCTGACAGTGTTACCCACGAGTACTTTCACATAAATGATAAGGTCGGCTTGTGATGAGACCCCCTTTCCCTTGGCCATGCAACCAAAGGTCACTGCCCTGGCGTGGTAACCAGATAATGGCAATGTCATACTGTTAGGTACCTATGAACATAATGGGTTGGCTCGTGATGAGACCCCCCATCCTCTTTGCTAGGTCTTGTCCCTTTTGTTATTTTTCTTCGGGTCCCTCTTGTTTCTTATCGAGAAGTCTTTTATTGCCTTCTCGGGGATCCCTGGGCGAGGCATCTCTAGGTTTTATTTTATGGCTTTTATCTCTTACCGGCTACTTTTACCCCCTGGGCCTTTAGCCCCTTCTTCCCATAGGATAAGGTGTAACCCCATAATAGGTCATCTTAATGCCCGGACTAAGGGAATGGGATAGATGAATGAGAGATAAAATGTAAAATGATAATATGGTGGGAGCGTACAATAGCTCTTCAAAATCCCCCTTGGTGGCTAACCAAAACCTATGGATACAAGCTTGCTAGGGTACCTCGTTAATCCCCCCAACCATGGTCAAGTGGGTTAGTGTAAGATCCAAGTAGTTTGTCAGAAATGTAAGGAATCTGATGCATATATCTGAGAGTTATAATGATCAAACATGACACATACCATGATACCTAGACCAATTATATTATGGAGCAAGAGTCTTCTCTGATGCAAGTCCAAGCCGAAGGTGATGGATGTTGATGCTGCTGACAGGACAAGTATGATGGAGAAGAAGAAATATGGGCCCTCCAGGGCCATGCTTAGGTCAATCCTGCTCTCAGTACTCCATGTCTAGGACCTGTGGGCCTCGAGATATGATCTCCTGGTTATCCCTAGAAATCGAGGATAACATGGTTAACATGGGAAATGGTCCAGATTGTTGATGTATCATAGACAACGACTTCCCATTGTGGTTAACATGGGGAGTGGTCTAGGGCAGTCTCTCTTCTTGAGGGTTACTCATGAAGACTGACCCGCCTCGTCGGACAACGATTTCTCATTGTGGTTAACATGAGGAATGGTCTGTTTTGGAGGTTGATGCAGGACAGTCTTTTCCTCTTGCGGTTAACAGAGGAAATGGTCCGAACAGTCATTCCTTAGGGTTTATACATTCTCTCCAGGGTGCACTTTGATTAGTGTAGGAGGAATGGCCCAGGGTGGGGAATGGTCCAGGCTCAACAATCAGGTATAGACATTCTTTAGGGTTTATACATTCTCTCCAAGGTGCACTTTGATTAGTGTAAGAAGAATGGCTCAAGGTGGGGAATGGTCTAGGTTCGAAAGACAAGACAATTATTCTTCCTTGTTTGAGAAGAATAGTCTAGATATCTCATTGTTCTACTCTAAGGGCAGATATTCTTTCATATCTCACAGACGTGAGTGAAAGATTGGCCCAGATGATTCAGTTTATTTTAACAATATTTTTCTGTGCAGGTTGGCATCAGATGATTGTTATGGAGACTGCATGTCTCCAAACAGTAGAGATATACTACTATGGTGGATTTGTTTCACTGTTTGTGACTATGTGTCACGATTTTGAGTAGTTGCGTACTACCTTGGATAAACACAGGTGTGTTTTATCAATTGATATTGTACCAGTTGTCATAGGAGATTATCCAATTGGGTAATAATGACGGTGCTCGTGATACTACCAATTGAATGGTTTGTTTGTGCTCAAGACCATACCTCCCTAGCTAGGAGGGAGTGTTGATATTATGGTAGCTTCGAGAGGTATGAACCTCTATTGTGACCTATGACGAGATTAGAATATTCTGGAAGGAAGCAAAGAAGTAAAGAAAACCCTAGACGAGATGTCAACTGTAGAAATATAATTAATATGAATTAATTAGTACCCAGAAGGAGAAGTCGGCCCCAGTAAGTCTACCAGATTACTATAAATACAGGGCGCCAGTTCTCATTTGTCACATTCTCATAATTACAGAGAGCCAGTTGTGCACAAGTTTCTGGGGAAGGTGTTGCGCTAGTTTCTGGGTGGGACTATCTGATCAGCTTGGTTTCTATTCTTGCTTGGTGCATTAGCCTTTCTTGGCTATTGATTGCTACCAATATTCTTCTTTGTCAAGGTCAAGGTGCTCGGAGGGTGGCTTCGGCCTATGGTTGGGTGACAAGGGTATTGCCAATGGTAAAACGAGCACAATCTCTCATATTCTAACAATCTCCACTCAGACAACTATGTACACCAGTTCTTTAACATCCACCCAGTTTCGATTTAAGCCATTTCAGATATTCGTTCAGGGAGAAGGGATGAGATTGGTTGGAATAATCAGTGATTAATATATCGGGTGCATAGTATCCATCGACAACGGGATGAAAAGTCGAAGGTAACTTTTGATATCCGAAATCCACATCTGAACTGGAATCAATTCATTTATTCACACAATTAGTAACTTAGCTTTCCAAGAATTCTTGGTTTATGGATGGGATCCTAAAGATATCTCAGATCGAATTTGCCACTATGGGTATCATCAACTGTGTTTTCACATCCCAAATGGCCTACCGCACATGCATAAATGGACATTAAATTACCCCATGTAAGGAGGAAGGGAATTTCAGTTATAAGTATGGATCTAACTTCAATTATATATTAGGTAGACACACTATAATTTTGAATTCTAAAATAGGAGGTAAAATTCATGTAAAGTAGACTTAAGTATTACTTATATTTTGATTAAGGTTTGAGAAATATAAATAAGGTAAAATTGAGATAGCAAGTCTTAAATGAGAAAACGTTAATTTTGTTAATAAGATTACAAAAGTAATATAATTTTGTTAAGGTTTGAGAAATATAGATAAAGTAAGGTTGTTAATGAGAAAATACCACAACAAAATAAAAAATATAAAAAAATTGATAAAAATTTTACAAATCAAATTATGTCGTCTTTAAAGTTTAATAAACTTACATTTCATTAAGATAAATTTGAAGTTTACATCACTAATGAAACAATTCCTTGTTGGAAATAAGCTTAAAAGATAACTATATATATATGACTTATTATTCAAGTAGGCTTCATTAAAGAGAAAATACTACAACAAAATAAAATAAAAATTGATAAAAAAATTTCATAGATCAAATTATGTTGTCTTTAAAGGTTAATAAACTTACATTTCATTAAGACAAATTTGAAGTTTACATCACTAATGAAACAATTCCTTTCTAGAAATAACTTTAAAAGATATATATATATATATATATATATATATATATATATATATATATAACTTATTATTCAATTAGGGTTTGTTCCAAGAAACAATTTTGAAATAGTCTTTCATGCCCATTATATGAATAACCCAAAAAAATTGACTACACTAAATGTAATATTTATATTGAAAAATGAATGTTTCAACTAGAAGTTCTTGTTCTATATGACCAGTCGTAAGTGCCCAGGAGTCATACAAGAATCGATGCCAGGACTCTTTTGGGAATCCATGGGAGCGCTTCCTCATCCTCCCTATGGTCAGATGAGAGAGAAATCCCTTGCCCGATGCGAGCAAGCAATAAATTCCTCACATTTCTTCTCTGAATCGAGACTGAATCGAGATTGAATCGAGAAGCTCGAATAATCAATTTCGGTTCCAGTCGAGTAATCACCATAGACAGGGACAAAGACAGGAGTAAAGGCAACAAAGCAAGCTGCATCTCTCCCTCCATGCAATGCTCCTAGGATTCAGGTCTAAAGAGGGTAAGAAGGTTGGTGTTAATGCCACGATTTATAACATGTATAATTTATATAATATAAAATGTCTAGAATTATTATTGTGCTAACCCTCAAGGCTCTAACCAATTGAGCTAACCCTCTAGGCTAAATGTGTAAAATGTGTATATTTACATGAATAACCCCAAAAAGTTAACTATACCAAAACATTAATATTTATATGAATGAAAATGGAATGTTTCTTCCAAGAATGCATAGCAATTATATATTAAGGTACAAATTCATGCTTAGGTTTGGAGAACAAGTTTTGATAACATTGCACACAAATTGGTTGAAGATGAAAAGTTGAACACATTTCATAAAAAAGAATTGCAATATCCATAACTAAAACTTCCTAAAATCTTAAAGTAAACAAAAATAAACTCTAATGTAACAAATGAAAGTTGATATAGGATAAAAAAAGGATAAGAGGACTAAAATGCAATCTAACTATCATAGCTAATCCATAAAATGCATCATACAAAAAATTGAAATATCAAACAAATTTCTTATATGTGTTAAATGTTACGTTTGGTCTTGGATGTGGGTATTTAAATGTCCAATGTGACCACGATTATATCCACTCTACTAACCAATTTTTTAACTTGAACAAGTTTTATCTTGAATTAGATGTCCACGTCTTCAAGCTTGTGTATTCGAATAGATGTGACCTATAATTGCTACACGTCTAGTGGGTTTTAATAGCTATCAACATGTAAAAGTCATGAACATAGTTGTATCGAGTTTTAATAGCTATCAACATGTAAAAGTCATAAGCATACTTGTATAATAGTTGTATAAATTCAGGGAATGTTGTATTTTGTTCAGGGAAACATTTGACAAAGGATTTTGTTCCTTAAATAAAATGTACTTTTAATAGATAAAAGTGCACATTTTTACTCAATTTTTTTTTAAATTATTACCCATCAAATGAACTTTTTTTCATTTTTTAATATACATATTATATTTAACTATTCAACTAAAGTGTAAATTTTACAAGGATTTACATCTTCAATACACATAAACACACGCACGTGTGTATATAAATATTTTACTCAATATTTAATCATTTTGTTTATAAAAAAAAAAATACATATTAAACATACATGTATGTATACAAATATTTTATTCAATATTATTTAATCATTTTATTTATAAAAAAAAAAATCATTATTTATCAAATGAGCTCATTCTCATTTTTTAAGGTACATATTATGTTTAACTAAATTCAAATGTAAATTTTACAAAGATGTACACGTTACACACATGGATAAGTAAGATTGGAGTTCTCATTTTGTATCTTGATATCTTATTCAACACTGTTAAAATAAATAATTTATCCTTTTCTCCACATGATACAGGTAGGGTTGAAAAGAAAAAATAAATAATTTATTCTTTTCTCTACATGATACAAGTGGGGTGAAAAAGAAAGACAATATTTCACTCATTTATGAAGTGGGTGGAAAAGAAGACAATATTTCACTCATTTATGAATTCAGTACTCTTATATCATTCATTTCTTAATTAAATCCAACTCCCTCAAATTTTCCAAAATAGCAAAATAACTTTCTTTTTAAATTCTCCTCTGTTAATCTTCTTTTTATTCAAAACACTTCTTCCAAAAAAAATCTACTCTCCTTTTTGCTTTTAACTTTTTATTCCCTCATAAAAAGTCACTTAATTCTATTTTTTATTTTTAATTTCTCTCTCCTAAAAAGTTACTTAATTTTAGCTCAAAATTTTGGAAAAAATAAATTTAATATTTTGCAAATAAATTTTTTAAATATTATGTTTTTCCTTAATTCTATTTTATATTTTTAAGTTTTCTCTCCTAAAAAGTTAATTTTGTCATCATCCTCATCAGATAAAGCTGTCTGAATTTTCTGAAGTATTAACTTTGCCTATCTCTTTGAAATACATATATAAATGTAGATGGAGGACTAACTGTCAATGTATCAATAGGGATCAAAGGAGAAAGTAAGGCACCCATCCCTATTTGCATTTTTAAAACCATTTATAGTATAATCCCTAGAGGAAACATCGTCATACATCATTGGGATCAATAATAGCTCAAGGCCTAACCTTCCTGAACTATAGGCTCCTTGTTTTTGCTCAACACTTCCATCCAAAAGTGTAATCGTATCTACAACACCTGTAGACTAGGTGGAAGTGGAATACAAGCACCACTTGTATAGACTTGGTTGCTCCCTTTAATCATCAATTGTCTGACTTTTCTACAAGATTAACTCTGCCTGTCTCTTTCAAAAACATTGAAACACTCTCGATGGAGATAACAGTAAATGAATGAAGGAATCACTGTCAGAATATCCAAAGGGCTCATTGGGAGTAAGGCACGCCACTTACTATTCACATTTTCCGAACCATTCCTGGTATAAGATCGGGAGGAAACAATGGGTATAGAAGATGATCTCCACCTCCAATGGGGAAGATTTGGTGGTTGTCCAGTCCACTGAGCGGCTGGAGAAGTAGAAGTAACGACTCATGCATGACAACACTGAGCCATTGATGGATAGTGCATAGAGGGAACCACATTGGATACAAAGGGATGAGATAATGTTGAACTAAATTGTACTTGATCCATACAATTGTGATGTAAAAGATGGTATAGGTTCATCTTCTTGTTCCTGCTCTGCCAATAGCTAGGAGTTTCTTTGTGAATCTAAGAGCCATTGAGAAGGGTTTTGAGCACATGCTTGTGAAAATCCTGAACCAGAGGAAAAATTAGTCTATAATTATATATGAATGGAAAAACAAAAAAGCAAGACGTTGATCGAGTCAAAAGAATAAAAACTACCCAATGTAGCATTACATAAATCTTTCCTAGCTAACACATTGCCTTCTAAACTATAGATAATTTCAGTGTCAGGCTCCTTTGGAAACACAAAATTGCAATATCTTGTGCAGACAAGATTGTGCTTACATCTTACTTTTGATAAATGTTGTAGATCCTCGCAAGAATAAATCTGAACATAGGTTGAAAAGAAAGAGCCTTGTTGTCTTGCTCCTTTAGATTGATACAAAATTGCAACCTAATGAAGAAATAAAACACAGTCAAACTTGATAATAAAATTGTAATTTATCATGCACACAACAAAATAGTTCCACTTTCATACTTTCAGAGAATATATCATGCACAGAGACCACATTTAGCAGGATAGTTAACCCCATAGTTCATTAGAGAAAGAACATGTAATTTTCCATTAAAATGTTTTATTTCTGCAACAAATAGATTTTCCACCACATTCGTGCATATGAACTAAAAAATGTATTGTTATTTTTTTAAATATAAAGGGAAGCCAATGGCGCATTTGTTCTCTAGTGAGGTCAATGGAGATTCAAGTCATCTACCAGGATGCATTCATGATGATATTCTGCCTTCTTGAATGGCATGAGTTTTAGGAGGTCGGGTGTTAATCCTAGAGAAATTTGGTCAAATAGATACACTCAGATCTGGAAAAAGGTTTTTGTTCTTCATGAGAATTGTAATGTAGAGAGAAACCGCACATATCACATGTTGTATTAGATAGAGAGAGAGAAATGTAATGAAAATTGTTTATAAACAAGTGAAACCAAAATCTTTTATATGGAACTCCCAAAAGCATCATTTGACATGCTATCTTTTCACAAGTTTCCTAATATTGATTCCTAAATATTAGATAACTAATTTCTTGGATATATCATGGCTAATCCCATGCGAGGGGCAAATGAGGGAATTGTAAGGAAGAGAGACTTGCGCATGTGGCCACCAAAAATTGTCAGAGATGTCAAGAGTACAGGCGGGAAGATCAACGTGGGAATACCATCTCAAACCACCATGATCAAGCAATGGGAAGGACCATCCACCCTAATCACGATTGATAGATCTCAATCCTGAGATAAGGATCAGAAATGGGTCATTCCTCCTCTCAGAATTAATGGCTAAGAGTCAGATTGTTGTGTAGGGTGGTAGGACGGAAGAATGATGGCGAGTGCAAGTGGATAAGCTATTGAGAATAGAGGTAAAGGTATGGATTTAGTCTTATGATGCATGTCGTGGCTTGATTTGAACTCCTAGTAGTCTAGTTAGGGACATTCTTGTTTTTAGTTGTTCTGAGTTTCTAGGTTTTTCTACGGGGCTCAGTCTCAATACGCATAAGCACCTACCTAGTATCCTTAACTTCAGCCTTGTTAAGGTGCAGTCATCCCACCATCCATCTTCTCCACCCAGGTGGGATTGCTGGCTCTATGTGTGGTATTTTTGTTCGCTCTCAATCGCCAAGGGGATGAACTCACCTTTGTTTTCAACCTGTTAGTTAATTTTTCTACAATTTTCCAACCTTTATTAACCTGCATTCTCATAATAAGCTGCTCGTGGAAACTTTGTTGGGATGCCTTTTTGGTCTGAGTTTTGATCTTGTATCTCTTGGTTTCTTACCGAAATACTTTATCATTCCTGGTAGAAGCTCCAAGCAGAACCACAATATGAACCAGGAGTGCCCTTCAAAATTGTCCCTAGGGAACAAAGATAAAAGCATTAGGGAAGAAGAGAGGAATGGAAGGCCCAATTGAAGTTGAGTAAAGAATCACCAAAAGTTGTAAAGAGGATGAGCTCTAAAGGGATTAGTCCCTAGAGTGATGTTGAAGTTTGACCCTCCCCAGACCCTAGGCACACCAAAGGTAGACGCACTCTTTAACAACCTCTCATGGAGGCCAATTTTTTTCTACTCGTTGCTATGCTAGTCTACTAGGGTAAGTTCTAAATAAATTTGAGGTTTTTATGGCTGCCCAACATGCCTTTCATGTGGCCTCTTTTTGGGCACTAAGTTCAAGGTGCTTTCAAACTATTTTCTCGCTGTCCAAAACAGCCAACAAATCTGAACTTTACCCTCTTCCAAATCTGCCTTCAGCTTATGATTGCATGCTCTTTTGGTGCATCTTTGTGAAGGGTTTATATAGGATAATTTTGTTGTCCAAATTAGCTCTTCACATGCATCAAAACATACAATACTCCTCTAGAATCTTTAACAACTACTAAGCTGAAAATACTAAGCAAACCATGACAAATGAACAAAAGTGTTTTTGGTCAACATGACCTTGGAAAACCCCCCATGGGGAAAACCAGTAAGAGAGATAGTTATATTATGGAGACCTGAAAGAAAATGCTACAACAACTAAATACACAACGAACTTGATACAATCCAATATTCTTTTCAAGCTTGAAATGAAGTCCCTCTAACTTGTGCCTGCTAGCCTTTGAACAACGTGCCCTTTGCCTTGGTGTGCCCCCTTCACTTGCTTTGACTTTTCCTTTGCCTTTTTTTTGTCTTTCCCACTTGAAGAATGCACCCAAGAGATAGATGCACCCTTCTCTCTTTGCTTGGTGCACACTATGCCTCTAGTGCACCGCTCCTCACAAAGAATGCACCCCCTCACTCCTCTTGTGTGCCTTCCTCAAAGTTTTTGCCCCTAGCTTGCTCTTATGCACCCTTACTTACACAAGTGCGCCCTCCTCTCAAGCTAATGCCTCCATGCTAGCTTGTGCCCTTAGCTTCTTACTAATGCGCCCTCAAGCATAAGCGCCCCTCTCCTCCATGAATGCTCTCATGAACTAGTGCACCCCTCCTTGAAGCCTTGCGCCCTTCTTTTCCCAAGTGTGTGTCTCTTCTCCAAATCCTCTCCTCCTCTCTTTCTCTTCGCTCAACTCTCTCAAGTGAACAATGAATCCTTTTTTCTCTCATTTTCCTCCTTTAGCCTAATCTCAAGGCTAACCTAGAATACCAAGGCCCCAGATTAGATCTAATACTTTCTACAAAATGGATGGATGAGATTAGATCTCATAATCCACTTAAGTTTCCATACTTCAATTTATGTTCATTAATTCACATTTAAGTGAAATTAATGTCACTTTATGACTTAAGTGAATAAAGTCACTTTAGACTTAAGTGAATAAAGTCAAAGTGAAATTATAACATAAAGTACAAGCATGACGGTAATGCTTTCCCTCTTTGTGTTTAGAGACTCACAAACATAAGGGGACCACTTTCTAAGGTACCAAAATCTCAACACTCCCTCTTACCGAGGAAAGTGTCACTCACCACTCCAAACTTGTCCCTGAAGTGGACATCCTTTGCTCTTGGCAAAGACTCGATGAATATTATGCTACTTTCATAAATGACCACTCCAAGAAGACCTAGATCTTTTTCCTAAAGACCAAGAGTGAGGTCTTCAAGAGGTTATGTTTTTGTCCTTATACACACCTACTAATGTGGAGAAGTCTCCAACCCACTTGGTGTGTCCTTGGAGGCACAAACCTAAGTCTAGACTCACTGTCACCTCGATCTAGACCTCTTCCGTCTAGGCTCACTCCTAGGGAAGCCAAGGGGGTTAGACCCAATGACTCAACCCAATGAGTTAATTAATAAAACTCAACCCAATGACAGGCAGCAAATGCAAAATTGCAGTTCCTTTAATGACAAGCAAACCCTTTTATTTATATTCAACAATTAGATCAGTGCCTAAAGATTAGCCCAAATTGAGTTAATGATATATACAACAAAAACACACTTATACAAGAATGAAACAATGTTATGAGATATCCACAATAAGTAACTTTACACTTATACCAATATGTTCAATAAAATAAAGAATGCTTTGAAACAAGTATTCACAAGAAAGAAAATTGCTTGAAAGTAACTTTCTTGAAAAGTAAATGTTGTGAAAGTGTGTGTAGGTTGATTTTAAGTTTTAGGTCTCTCTTGAATTAAGAGGGAGATTAAGTGTGAAAGATGCAAGCCTAGACTATGTGACTACCCCTAATTCTTATCCCTTCAGCCAAAATGAAGTGTTGGGTGCTCAAGAAGAAGAACAAACAAGGTTCTTCCCTAGCTCTACAAGTCAAATCCGAAATGCTTGGACATTCAACAAGGAGGACACATAGTGCTGTGAAACCGTCCCCGACTTCAACCCCTTGTAGCCTCCCAAGTCACCCTTTTTGGTGGTAGAAACAATAATAATCTGGTGCCTAATTAATTTAGCCTCTCAATCCTTTGCCCTTTCTTAGTTACCCAAAATCCACAAAGTGGCAAGGGGAGAGAATACAGGGAAAAGGTGGGGCACAAGTTTGATTATTTTACAACAGGTTAAAACTTACACTAACCTTCACGATATTGCATGGATGGCAAAGCCAATCACTATGCAAGGTGTGGGAAAAATAAAAAAAAATGAAATGACTTGAAAATAAAGAACAACCTCACAAGTATGGCACAAGCCTATTGGTTTTGGCCAAGGTGGGTAAATAAAAGTAAAATAGAAAATTATATTTTAACCTAGTATTCACGATATTGCATGGATGACAAAGCCAATTTCTTTGCAAGGTGTGGGTAAAGCACAAAACGTATTTACACTTTACAGAAAAATTTAAAGTAGAGAGAATGCAAGCCCAAGAGACTGTCTTGGGTTGCTTACAATGCTTAGAAAGTGAAGTAGAAAAAAGGGTTTGGCACCAAGAAATCACGAGAGAAAATGGGAAAGAATGAAAAAGAGATGGGAGAGAGAAGCGAGAGATTTTCGCATAGTAGAGATGTTGTGAGAATAGATGTCAAAATGAGGAGGGGTAGGCTTTCTTTTATATGAGAAAGAGAGGAGAGACCCCCCTTGGATGAAGTACAAGCGTCATTCATCCAAGGGAGAGGGACAAAGTTAAGGAGGACACACTTTTAGGGTTTTATCAAGGGTTAGGGTTTCAGGGGTGAGAGGGGAAGGGGAAAAACACATTTTCCTTTCACCAAACATAAAGTTAGGCTCAAGGAAGGGTGCACTTAAGGTTTTGGCCATAGTCTCACTTTAATTTTTGTTTTCCCATGTGTTCATGAGCAAGGGGAGCACACTTTTCACTAGGGAGTTACCACTTTTGGTTGTTGGCTTAGCAAGGGGGGTTCTTCTAAGTGGAAATCCATTTTTCCAACTTAGGAAATACATTAGGAATCATTTCCCCACTTTCTCTCATTACTTTAATCATTTATCCAATTTTTGGTTTTTTTACCTTAGTCAATTAAATGTTGACTTTTGACTGACTCTGACTCCTCATGGGTAATGACCTAGCAAAACTTGTCCAATTGAGCTAAAACTTGGTCCAATGGTGTAGGGGGTCATCTGCCATTTGATTTAAGTACTCACACCCCTATACAAAATTCACAAGGACCAAATATTTACATTTTACATTAAAAATAATTAAAAATTCTCAGTCTACGGAAATTTTAATTATTAAAATATCTTATCAAAACTTAATGGAATTACGCAAGACTCTAGAAGATGTTTAGCATGATCATTTACAACATTTCTAAACCTTAGTCACCCATCGGGCTCGACCATTAGAATTCCTTTCACCACTTTGGACGACTATATGAATGAAAAACTCAAGGATAATTAAAATCGTTGTTAAGAAAGATTAATTACCTGAAGAAAAAAAAACACTCGATGAAAGGACTTCCCTAATGATAAAGTCCTAGGTAACTAGAAAAAAATTTCCTCATTCTATCATATTACATTATTATCCCACCCATGGGAGCGGACGTTCGGAGTACAAAGAAAGAAGTTCTGGGGGCAAAAATTCCCTGTTGAGCCATAAGTCTTCAAAATATGTTGTACCACAAGGTACATAGCTTCATGGTACATGATGTTGAGCCCTAGTTGAAATAGGTGGTCAAAAGGTTCCAAGAGTTCAAAGCTCTTGTGGAGAACCAAACAAGGTAAAAGAGTGAGATGATATCTATCTCTCTTAGTAGTTTTCCCCATGGGGGTTTTTCCAGGGTCATGTTAACCAAAAACACTTGTGTTCATTTGTCATGGTTTGCTTAGTATTTTCAGCTTAGTAGTTGTTAAAGATTCTAGAGAATTGTATGTTTTGATGCCTATGAAGAAAAAATTTGGACAAAAAACCTATCCTACATAAACCCTTCACAAAGAGGCACCAAAAGGGCATGCAATCATAAGCTTAAGGAAGATTTGGAAGAGGGTAAAGTTCAGATTTGTTGGTTGTTTTGGACAGCCAGAATACAGTCCTAAAAAGGTGAGGAAAACAGTTTGAAAGTACCTTGTACTTAGTGCATGTTCTCCCCATTTTGTGGATAACTACGGAGATGATGTCTCGAGGCCCTCAGGTTGCAGATATGGAGTGTCAAGAGACTACATGACCAGCAGTACCCTTTTCACAGATGGAAAACCCGCTCACCACCACAAATGGTCACAGGTTTACAGATGGCATCCACCACACCAGTGGGATTCCAAAAGGCAATGGGCCTTGCTCCATGAGGTACAAGTCAGTATTATGGTGAGCATCATTTCAATATTTAAGCCATTTGATTATGGTGTATCTTAGATTGCTCTAGATTTCATGATATGTGCTTGGAAATTATGTTTTTTTCCCTGCTTCACCTTGGTGGTTGACATTGTTCCCTAGGAATTGGTTTTCCTTGGGAATGGGTTTGCTGCTGGGAACTCCCTTGATGAGCCCTCGTACCGTTCCCAAGCATACTTACCATTTTCCATCATTATCCCCCTCCATTTCCTTATCTCTTGGGATTTTAAGGTGTATTGACCCAAGAAGGGGCTGTCCCTCATTCTATGGGAATAAGGTGCTAAAGGCCCATAGGGGTCGGTGTTGGGTAAAGATAAAAATCCTTATATAAACCTTCCAAATGCTTCGCCCAGGGATCACCTAAGAAAGTTGTTGACCGCCTATTCAACTAGGGGGTCAACTCCATGTATCATGAAGATATGCATCATCAGACGCAAACAAGTCAGAGACTATTTGGTTCTACGGGGCAATTTTTGCTCCAACACACATTTTTGTAAATGGAATTTTCGCACCCCTGCGTGGGTTAATAATGCAATAGGTCTGCATGGACCATAGTTACATCGGTTATCTTAGGATTTCTTCATTAGGAGAGTTCCTTTCACTAAGTGTTTTTTATCCTCGGGATATTAATTTGGCATAACTAGCCTTATTAATTTCCCTTGAATTTTTCACTTCCACTATTAATAAATCCTTTAAAGTCGTGAAAGGCGTTCTAATGAAGTCACTCTCTGGTAGCTAGTGTTTAGGAATAATGTAAATGACCATGTAAGACAACTCAAAAAGTTTCGTGGAATTTCGTCGAGTCTAAATAGGTTTTTTTTAATTAATTAAAATTTCCAAAGGTTGGAAATTTAATTAATTAATTAATTAATTAATTTTTGATAAATAATGTAAAAACTGGGTCCCTGGGTTTTTGATAGGGATATTTGTGCTCAAAATAAATGGAATGAGACCCCCTACACCCTTGGACCAAGTTTCAACTCTGTCGAACACGTTTTTCTAGGGTTTTGTCCACATAGGAGTCTTAGTCAGATAAAAGCAGTTTTAATTGCTAACTCAAGACATGGGAAAAATGTCAATTTTGTAATTAATGAGCAAATTAAGTGAATTAAAGGTGAATAATGTTGAGAGAGACACCCCCTAACCTGCCCAACCCCTTCTCAACCTTTAATACACCCCCTTTACCCACTTGTCATTTAATTCTTCCTTGGGATTTGCGTCCCCCTCCCATGTGTGGTTAGTAACTCTTTCTAAAACTGAGTTATGGGCCCCTCCTAATGAGGTGTACCCCTCCTCTACTCTCCACATCACCTTAAGAGTGTGTTCAACACACTCAACCCACACTCACACTCAACCCTCACGCTTTCCCTTGGGACTTGCGCCCCCACTCTCTGTAAAAGTTGGAAACATCTTTCAAAAAGATGGAAACTAGCTTTTAAAGCTAGTCGTTGGCTTTCCCTTTAACCAGTGTGCCTCTCTTGCATTGCCACTTCACCCTCCACTCATCCCAACTTGCCATTCTCTTCAAACCCTAAAAGCCTCATGCCCTCATTGACTAGAGTTCTCTTTGGTTGGATTTTTGACAAATGTCAAAGATCTAAGAGGGGTCTATTTGGTCTCTCATGCTATAAAAGAGACCCTCCCCTAATTCATTCCTGGCCATTCTTCAGAGTATTGTTATGCTACTATTTTCATACCACCTCTCTCTCTCTATCATTATTGTTCATCTTGCTTCATCTCATTGTTCGTGAAGAGCTTGGAGCAACTTTGTTGCTACAACCTCTTCCCTTTGGAAATAAAAAGAGCTTTGGAGGAATTGTGGAGTACGAGTCTTGGTGTTCCAATCTATTGTAAGGTGAAATCATTCTTTGAATCGTTTTTGTGAAATGTTCAATAGTTGCTTGGGTAAATTAGTTTACTAGGCTAAGTGAAGCAATAGTGTAGTTGTTCATGTATATGTTTTGTATATGCTAATAATATAAATTGTGTTGTATTATTCGTGCATGCAAGATATTATCTATTGTTTTTATCTCACATTTGGTTCAAGGTTTGCAGGTTTCCTCAAAAGCATCTTTGGGATAGATTCAAGCAAAAATCTACCTTCACTGCTCATAAAAACTTCATAAGCTTTTTTGTTTCCATTTCATCTTCTGTCATCTCTTCATTTCAGATTTTGGTTGCTAATAATCTTAGATAGGTCAATACATTCATTTAATTTTCCAGTTTATATATGTGGAAAATTTATGTTGCAAAACAAAAAATTTCTTAACTTTTGTTAAGTGTGTTGCAGCAAAATCAGTAAGGAATAGTTTGTTGATTTTTGCAGGTTCTCTCTTGGTTAAGGGTGCATGTTGCCCGTTTTCAATCACAACACACCTTCAAGGACCTCCTTTCAAAGTGGTAACTCTAACCTCTCTTTATTTTCTATCTAAAGCATTGTAAGCAAGCCTAAAGGAGGGTACCCAAGTGGCTTGCATTCTCGTCATTTTTGTTTTTGCTTTCCAGCTTTAGTTTAGTTTCTTTCTGTTTTTCTTTCATAAATTAGCTAGTTTAGTTGTGGTATCCTACATGCATGCTTAAAGCTAAAATTATCTAGAGTAGATCTCACACAACAAATGCTAGCTTAGAGCCCGTGGAGACATAGTTAGAATCTCTTGCTTCTGTCGTTATTTCTTTGCATGCAAGTCTTTATTTCTCAAGTACTTATTTTTCACACATGCATGCAAACATGGGGGTCTTAGAAGGAGATGTTGCTGAATGGTTTACTGATTTTGATCCAACAAAGTTTAACACCCTTGATTCAATATTGGATGAATTTAGGAAGAGATGGGGTGATCAGAAGGAACATAGATTTCAGTTAGCTGCCCTCACTTCTAGTCACAAGAAATAAAATGAAACTGTAGAAGAATTCAACACTAAGTTTAACAGTTTGGTGAAGAGTCTTCGTGATGATATAAAACCCTCAGATGTTGCAGTCTTGATATATTATATGGAGGCCTTTGAGGGGGAAATGAGGTATGCCTTAAGGGATACGGATCCTCAGACTTTAAAAGAAGCACAAGCCACAACTATCAAAATTGATAAGAACATGCAAGATGCTAGGAAGTCTAACATTCCTGGTTTTACTAGAGGAACTTCTTCCCGACCTAATAAAGAGAAGAAAAAGAATGTGGAGAGTCAAGGGTCTTCAAGTGATGGCATTAAGGAACTCACTCAATTGATTAAACAAATGGAAATTAATCATGCTAATCAATTGAAGGAGCATGTTAGTCAGATGAATGCCATGCAAAATAGGTTGATAGCCATGGAAAGGGGCCAAGCTAGTAGGCCCCAACATAGGCCAAATGACAAATGGTCTAAGAAACCTCCTCCCCAAGATCAGAGACCACCGAATCCATTTGAATCCACTAATTGGATTGACAACCAACCTATTCATTATTGTAGACCTTGTGAGCAATTTCAGATGAGTCAACTTTCCAATTCTTCCTTCACCTTAGTTGTGAGATGGGACCTTATGGATCAGAGAATGAACAAGTTAATATGTTTGGTCACGAGTATAACGTTGGCATGTATGATTTGATGGGTTTGGAGGAGCATAATGAGGGGGTGAGTAACATGAATTGCATGAGTGATGTTGTGGTGGATAAGGCAACAGAAAAGTTTGGTCCTAAGCCTACTCCACAACAAGTAGCTGAAATGGCTGAGTTTAGAGGCATTACCTACCAAAGGAATGGAAATAAAAGTCAAGATAAAAACCAAGCAAACATTCCCAAGGTAGCTCCAACCCCCCCTAACTCAAATGTGTGTGCAAGCTTAGATTTAAATATTTACTTAGGAGGATGGTTAAGTAATGCAAAGATGTTGGTGCATCCCTTCTCAAAGGGAGAAGCTATTCAGAGCCATAGATTGTCCTTCTCAGAAAAGTGTTGACATTCCACCAGCAAGAACTTATCAGGATGCACCAGTTATTTTGCAAAATATGGATAGGGGAAATGAAAAGAATAAACCCTTTTTCATATCCCTGCTCGTGAATGATTTTATTCTTCATAATTGTATGCTTGATTCAGGAGCTACCTCAAACGTTATGACTAAGAGAATAATGGAACAATTGAACTTAAGGATATCTAGACCTTATCATAACATTTGTGCTATGGATAGCAGAACAATAGAGGTGCATGTTTGATTAAGGGATTACAAGTACACTTGGTTGCATTCCCAGATATCATGATTGAGATGGACATTGTCATTATTGATGTTCCGAATACTTGGGGTATGTTGCTAAATAGAAAGACAGCTTCAGATTTAGGTGGTAATTTACAGATGGATTTAACTTATGCCACCATTCCAACTCCAAATGGTTTAACGTTTAGATTGAATAGAGAGTTGGAAAGAAAGTATCATGTGGAAGATCCTAGGAGAAAGGATAACGAGATTGTATATTGGGAAGTAGAAATGGGATGTTATGAGATAGAGTCTACTCCTATAAAGATGAAATTAAATAGTAGACCCCCAAGCATTTGTAATGTTTGGGACCCCATGGACTCTTTCGATGGGATTTTTCTTGAGGAAGACTTGGATAAAACAGATAGGGTTTGTCTCCTTCAAAATTAAAGTCAGAGTTGGATTTGTCAGTGGAAAATTTGCTACCAACTCAACCTTCACCAAAGAAATCAGTTAAATGTTAGAATAAGTCAAATGGAATTCTTGAGCCACACCCTCCTTATTTTTCAGAAATTGGGAAAATTAAAGATAAATTATGTAATGAAAATCTGAGGGAAAGTAGTAAGGATGATAAGGTTGATATCGAAAAAGTAAAGTATATAATCCCTAGTAAAAGATATGCCAAGCATTTTAAGGAAAAATTAAGTTCACAGACCTTACACTTGGCACCTATGGAAAACCATCAGAAATTTTTTAAGGAAGATTGTCTCAAGTGGCCTAAGGATAGAAACTGGGATTCACATGGAAAAATCAGAAGTCAGCATAAAGTGTATCAGTATTCTAGCAACTCTTCTCGCCCAATGGGATGACATAAAGTCAGACATGCTAGCGAGAGGACCCCTCCTTGAAGAGTTTCTTCATGCGCCAACTCGGTGTCCAAAGGGACACCCTTTGTAACATATCTCTAACCCTTCTCCTTGTATTTCAGTTTTGTATTATTTCATTCATTATGTGATTATGTACTTAGATTTATTTTTGTATCATAGTTTCATTTTGTTATTATAGATGCTGTACAACAATGATTTCATTGTGTAAATGTTGTTTATAACATTTTATTTATTTATTGTTATATATGTATGCTTATGTTGGATATTGGCGATCACCTTTTTGTAGATGTTGGATATAGTGAGAAGATCAATGCACATCCCCATGTGGAGCCAAATGTTGACTGCCTATTCAACTAGGGGGTCAACTCCATGTACCATGAAGATATGCATCATCAGACGCAAACAAGTCAGAGACTATTTGGTTCTACGAGTCAATTTTTGCTCCAACACACATTTTTGTAAACGGAATTTCCGCACCCCTGCGTGGGTTAATAATGTAATAGGTCTACATGGATCATAGTTAGGTCGGTTATTTTAGAATTTATTCACTAAGAGAGTTCCTTTCACTGAGTGTTTTTTATCCTTAGGATATTGATTTGGCCTAACCAACCTTATTAATTTCCCTTGAGTTTTTCACTCCCACTATTAATAAATCCTCCAAAGTGGTGAAAGGCATTCTAATGAAGTCACCCTCTGGTAGCTAGTGTTTAGGAATGATGTAAATGACCACGTAAGACAGCTCAAAAAGTTTTGCATAATTCTGTTGAGTCTAGATAGGTTTTTTTTAATTAATTAAAATTAATTAAAATTTTCTAAGGCTGGAAATCTAATTGATTAATTAATTAGTTAATTTTTGATAAATAATGTAAAAACTGGGTCCCTGGGTTTCTGATAGGGGTATTTGTGCTCAAACGAAATGGAATGAGACCTCCTACACCCTTGGACCAAGTTTCAGCTCTGTCGAACAAGTTTTGCTAGGGTTTTGTCCACATAGGAGTCTTAGTCAGATAAAAGCAGTTTTAATTCCTAACCCAAGACATGGGAAAAATGTCAATTTTGTAATTAATGAACAAATTATGCGAAGTAAAGGTGAATAATGTTGAGAGAGACACCCCCTAACCTACCTAACCCCTTCCCAACCTTTAATACACCCCCTTTACCCACTTGTCATTTAATTCTTCCTTGGGATTTGCGCCCCCCTTGGGTAATGCGTCCCCATCCCACGTGTGGTTAGTAACTCTTTCTAAAACTGAGTTATGGACCCCTCCTGATGAGGTGCGCAGCTCCTCTACTCTCCACGTCACCTTAAGAGTGTGTTCAACACACTCAACCCAAACTCACACTCAACCCTCACGCTTTCCCTTGGGACTTGCACCCCCATTCTCTCTAAAAGTTGGAAAGATCTTTCAAAAAGATGGAAACTAACTTTTAAAGCTAGTCGTTGGCTTTCCCTTCAACCAATGCGCCTCTCTTGCATTGCCACTTCACCCTCCACTCATCCCAACTTGGCATTCTCTTCAAACCCTAAAAGCCTCACGCCCTCATTGACTGGAGTTCTCTTTGGTTGGATTTTTGACAAATGTCAAAGAGCTAAGAGGGGTCTCTTTGGCCTCTCATGCTATAAAAGAGACCCTCCCCTCATTCATTCCTGACCATTCTTCAGAGTATTGTTATGCTACTATTTTCTTACCACCTCTCTCTCTCTTTCTCATTATTGTTCATCTTGCTTCATCTCATTGTTCTTGAAGAGCTTGGAGCAACTTTGTTGCTACAACCTCTTCCCTTTGGAAATAAACAAAGCTTTGGAGGAATCGTGGAGTACGAGACTTGGTCTTGGTGTTCCAATCTATTGTGAGGTGAAATCATTCTTTGAATATTTTTTGTGAAATGTTCCATAGTTGCTTGGGTAAATTAGTTTACTAGGCTAGGTGAAGCAATAGTGTAGTTGCTCATCTATATGTTTTGTATATGCTAATAATATAAATTGTGTTGTGTTATTCGTGCATGCAAGTGCATCTTCGCGATAGATTCAAGCAAGAATCTACCTTCACTGCTCATAAAAACTTCATAAGCTTTTTTCTTTCCATTTCATCTTTTGTCATCTCTTCATTTCAGATTTTGGTTTCTAATAATCTTAAACACGTCAATACATTCATTTGATTTTCTGGTTTATATATGTGGAAAATTTATGTTGCAAAACAAAAATTTTCTTAACTTTTGTTGAATGTGTTGCAACAAAATCAGCAAGCAATAGCTTGCTGATTTTTGTAGGATCTTGCTAGGTCAAGCGTGCATGTTGTTCGTTTTCAGTCACAACACACTTCCAGAGACCCCCTTTTGATTCGGTAACAAAAATCGTTTCTCTCTTCATCTTTCTAAGCATTGTAAACAAGCCCAAAGTGGGTCCTCAAGTGGCTTACCTTCTTGTTTTGCTTTCTGTTTTCATTTTTGGTTTTAGCTTAGTTCTTTTCTTTTTTCCTTTTTATTTCTCTAACCCCCATAGTTTAGCTAACTTAGTTGCGGATATCTAGCATGCATGTTTATGGTTAAAATTATCTAATATTAAATCTCACACATAACTAAAATGTTGGTTTAGGCCTGTGGAGGTATAGGATAAAATCTGTTGCTTTCTTTATTTCTTTACTTGCAAGCTATCGTTCCTCAAGCATTTATCTTTCAATTTGCAAGCAAATATGGGCATGTTAATAGTGTAAAATAATCGTTTTCATTTCAGCAATCTTTTCAAGTTCTTATGCTTTACATGCAACAAGCTTACAATCTAAGAACTTCATTTATTAATATTTCAATATTTCGGTTTTGGGCCCTTTTGGCACTTTTCGGGAAAGTATAACTCATTGTAATACACTCAAACACCTAAAAACACTTAGTCCATAGGTCTAATAACCAACTAGATTTAATAGGACACCTTTACAGATCCATGTTCGCCATTTAAAACGTGGACTAGAGGAAACAACGAAAAGATGATAGGTCGGGGATGGTCTTGTGGCGCAGAGCGTCCTTTTACGGGAGTACTCTTTTTCTTGACCTGACCTGTGGAGCTAGGGTAGGCCTCGTTGCCATACTTCTTGAGCACCCAACAGTTACTTGGTAAAAGCGGGGAAAGTATTGGGTTGACACTTAACTAGGATTGAAGTCTCATTTAATAAAACTTTTAATCAATCCTTAATCTACAACTTGTGGGAAATCTACATTTACACTTGCAAGCACTTCATCTTACTGTTACCTTTATATGCATGTTACCTTTATGAGATTTGGATTAATTGTCTAACTGGTTATATCTCTATTTCATAACACTTTTTCTTTTCAAGCATCTTTTATTTATACTGTTGTTCCTATACTTTGGTGTGATCCCTCAAGAAGTTGCGCATCCTCTGGAGGCACTGTTTTGTTGGGTCTTGAGTGATTTTTGTGTGCATTGAAAAGCAATCCAATAGAGTAGTGCATCCATATTGAGGAGACACTCTATTGTTAGCATGCTTGGCTTGATGTGTTGATGAATGATTTTTTTTTTGAATATCTCCATTTCCTGCACAATCAAGTAGTTGAGTTAGTATTGTATCTTTGTATCTATTGTATATCATGTTTAGTGTAACTTTTAGATATTCTTTATTGTAATCTTTGTATCTAGTCGTGTCTAATCTTGTTCTAATCTTTGTAGTCTTGTAACTATTGTGTAAACGACTTCCCTTAAACTTAGTTGACCCCTTGCCCAATCTAGGCACAAGTCTCAGTTGTCTTAGGAAAAGGCTCGATTGACATATTAACGGTTGCACTGCATTGTTGCCTTTGCATCATAGGCTAGATTTCCCCCAAACCTTTCTAACTAATTAAAACCAACTCGTAGAACCTAAGCTCTATATCTCATCTAGAAACTAAAGTCCACCCCCCTTTGGCTTCCCTAGGAGTAAGCTTAGACGAAAGAGGTTCAAGTCAATGTGACTGCGTGAACTTTGAACCTAGGCATTGTGCCTCCAAGGACACACTAAATGAGCAGGACTTAGCTCACGTTTGCAAGTGTGTATAAGGATGACAACATCTTTGACACCGTTGCCGGGGATAATTCATTTATCCTTGGTCAAAACGACTTAACCTATTTTTTAAGAACTAAACAATAAAAAACTTTAGTCCCTAAAATTCTTTGAACTTGCATTGGTTGATTTCGTGTGATTCCTTTCCAAGTGGCAACTCCATTGAACAAATCTGTCAGGTATACTACTAGGAGCACTTCACAAGGAGTGATTTATTCTTTTCCTAAACCTGAAAAGGTTTATAAGAGGAGGCTAAATCGCCTTGCCCCTAGGAGGCTGCTTGAAAGTCTTGGAGAAGAAGTAGTCATTGATATCCAATTCTTGTTCCAAACTAATAATCAACAAACTATTAATAATCCCACTTGTTGACGTCCTTATACACACTTGCAACTGTGAGCTAAGTCCTGCTCACTTAGTGTGTCCTCGGAGGCCCAATGCCTAGGTTCAAAGTTCACGCTGTCACTTTGACTTGAACCTCTTCCGTCTAGGCTAACTCCTAGGGAAGCCAAGGGGGGTAGACCCTAGTTAATAGATGAGATTAATGTTTATGTTTCTAGGAGTTGGTTTTAATTGGTTAAATGGTCAGGGGAATCTAGCCTATGAAGTTAAGAAGCAAATGCAAGATGCAACAATAAAGTATGAACAATCAGGCCTTTCGCTAGGACAACTAAGACTAGTGCCTAAGATTGGGCAAGGGGTCAACTAAGTTAAAGAAGGATTCGTTACAAAAGAATTTCCAATTTACAAATGTTACAACAAGATAGATAAAACTAGATACAAAAGAATATGTGAGGTATACAAAGCTAAACTAGACTAGATACAAGATATACAGAAAGAATGTCTAAGATATACAGAATTAGACTAAGGTAGATACAATAAATACAAGATAGACACTATACTAACAAATTGCTTGAAATGTGCAAGAAAAGAAGATATTCAAGATAAGATAATCATTCAACACATCAAGCCAAGCATGCTCGCAATAGATCTTACACTATTGGATTGCTTATCAATGGCATGAAGACGCAAAGCACTCAAGACCCAGTCAAGAGAATGCCTCCAAGTGGATGCGCAACTTCTTGAGGGATCACACCACAATCACAAAAACAATGATAAAGATAAAAAACTTGAAAAGTAAAGTGCCCAGATATTAGATGTAACCACTTAGATAATTACTCCACAACATATAAGATGACTTGCATGTAAAATATAGATAATGAGATATGTGTGCTTGCGAGTATAAAATTAAATAGCCAATGTTGTAGACCAAGGATTAATTTAGGTGGTTATGTGAGATTTATTTTAATCCTATCTAAGTGTCAACCCAAAACTTTCCTCCCCCAATTACCAAGTGACTGTTGGGTGCTCAAGAAGTTAGGTAACGAGGCCCACCCTAGCTCCACATGTCAGTCCTAAGATCAGAGTACTCCCGGAATGGACACCGCGCGTCGTGAAACCGTCCCCGACCTAGCACCTTCTGTTGCCTTCCTCCGACCCCGTTTTAAATGGCAAAGATGGTTGGTAATGGTGTCCTATTAAGTCTAATAAATTGATTATTAAACCTATGAGCTAAGTGTTGCAGTGTGTTTGAGTGCTTGTAGCTTTCTCAAGAATGTCGAAACTGAAAATTGAAAATGTGAAGGTTGAAGCCTTTATATGACGAGATTGCAAGTTGAAATCTTAAGTTATGAAGTTATTGCATGTGAAATGTAAAAGACTTGAAAACAACTTGTAGAAATGAAAGTGACGAATGTTTAAGCCATCATATAACCAATGTTTGCATGCACATGTGTACGATAAAGATTAAAGAAACTATAGCTTGCATGCAACTGAAAATGAAGATTTAATCTAAGTCTCCACGGGCTCTAAGCTAGCAATTAGATGTGAGATCTACTCTAGATTATTTTTAGATTTGAGCATGCATGTAAGAAATCACAACTGAACTAGCTAAACTAAGCAAGGAAAGATAGAAAGGAAAGTCTAACTAAAGCTTGCAAAGTAAAGACTGAAAGGAAAAGAATGCAAGCCACTTGGGTACACTCCTTTGGGCTTGCGTACAGTGTTTAGATGAAAGAGGAAGAAGATAAATTGTTACCACTTGGAAAGGAGGAACTGGAAGGTGTGTTGTGCTTGAAATTTGGGTAGCATGTACCCTTAGCCTGGCGAGAACCATCAAAAATCAGCAAGCTATTGTTTGCTGATTTGTGCTGCAACACACTCAACAAAGTCATGAAATTTTTGTTTCTCAACAAAAACTTCCCACATGTAAAAACTATAATTTTATATTGAATTATTGACCTATCTGAGCAAGTAAGATACCAAAATCTGAATATGATAGAAGGAGGAAGAAGAACAAAAAATGTTTTTGAAGTTTTAGTAAAGATGAGGGTAGATTCATCCTTGAACCTATCCCAACAACTCCTTAGAGATGATCTGCAAAACTTAAACCAAATGTGAGATGAAACAACAGATAATATCTTGCATGCACAAATAATACAACATAGTCTATATTATTAACATATACAAAACATATAGATGGGCAACTACACTATTGCCTCACCTGGCCTATTAAACTAATTTACTTAAGAAACTATTGATCAATACACAAAAGATTCAAAAATGATATCACCTCGCAATAGATAAGAACACCAAGAACAAGTCTCTCATTCCACGATTCCTCCAAAGCTTTTTTCTATTATCCAATGGGAAGAGGTTGTAGCAACAAAGTTGCTCCAAGCCCTTCAAGAACAAAACCAGTGAAGCAAAATGATAATAATGAGAGAAAGAGAGAGGGAGATGGAGAGAATTTGGTAGCATAACAATACTGTAAAGAATGGTAATGAATGAGGGAGTCAGAGGTCTCTTAAATAGTTTGAGAAGCTAAGAAGACCCCTCTTGGATCTCTTACACTTGTCAAAATCCAAGCTCAAGTGACAACTCAAGTGAAGGTGGCGTGAGCTTTTAGGGTTAAGGTGAAATTGGTATGTGAGGTAAGTGGATGGGTGAAGTGGCATCACAAATGATGCGCATTGGGTAAGAGGAGGCCCACGCATGCTTTAAGAGTGAGTTTCTTGCTTTCAAGAAAGATGTTTCCATCCTTCATGTGAGCTTTCTCCACTTTAAGAAAGAGAGAAAGCGTGAGTTATTAAGGAAAGCGTGAGGTATGAGTGTGTGTGTGGAGGGATGCGTGAGCTTTAGTGAAGGAGTGTGGGTAGAGAGTGTTGTATACACTCTTATGGTGATGTTGATGGCAAAGGGAAAGCGCACATGTGAAAGGAGGGACCCACGCTTCAATTTAAGGGAGTTTCCAAATCTCACGTGGGAAGGGGAACGTACTACCCAATGGGGGCATAAATTCCAAGGATGAATCAAATGGAAAGTGAAGTTATGAGGTGGTTAATGGTTAGGAAAGGGTAGGGAAAGGTTAGGTGGGGTCTCTCTCATTAATTGTCGCTTTTACTTTACCATATTTGATTATTTATTACAAAATTGACACTTTCCCATGTCTCATTAATTGGGGTCTCTCTCATTAATTGTTTTTATCTGACTAAGACTCCTAAGTGGACAAAACCCTAAAAAAACTTGTCCAACTGAGTTGAAACTTGGTCCAAGAGTGTAGGGGGTCTCATTCCATTTCTTTTGAGTACAAATACCCCTACCAAAAGCCCAGGGACCTAGCTTTTACAAAAAAAAATTATCAAAAACAATTAATTAAAATTCCAACCTTAGGAAATTTTAATTAATTAAAAAATACCTATCTAGACTCGAGTAAAAATCATGAAACTTGTTGTGTTGTCTTACATGGCTATTTACAACATACCTAAACACTAGCTACCAGAGAATGACTTCATTAGGATTCTTTTCACCACTTTGGAGGATTTATTGCTAGTGGGAGTGAAAAACTCAAGGAAGATTAACAAGGCCGGTTAGGCCAAATCAACCTCCAGAGGATAAAAAACACTCAGAGAAAGAAACTCCCCTAATGACGAAATCCTAAGGCAACTGACCTAACTATGATCCATGCAGACCTATTACATTATAACCCACGTAGGGGTGCGGATATCTCGCTTACAAAACTGTGTGTTTGAGCAAAAAATGCCTTGTAGAACCAAAAAGTCTTCGACTTATTTGCATCTGTTGATGCATATCTTCATGGTACATGGAATTGACCCCCTAGTTGAATAGGCGGTCAATACCACTAATACTCCTAACGTAACCATGAGTGTGTTCTTGAGGCCTTTGAATTTTGCAGCAATCCAAGGTGCCCCTCACCAAGTTCCTGAAAAGGCTATTGATAAGTTACCTACCTTTCAGGGAAACAATGCCATTAGTGCCAAGTCTCACATCTTGAATTTCAAGATGTGTGTTGAGAGATATTGTCGGGGTCATGATGAAGAAGATGTGAAAATGAATTTGTTTGTATATTCACTGGAAGGAGATGTTGCAGAATGGTTTCCTGATTTTGATCCAGAAAAGTCTAGCACCCTTGATTCAATATTGGAAGAATTTAGGAAGAGATGGGGTGATCAGAAGGAACATAGATTTACTTGTTTCATGTCTAAGATTATGAAATTGCTTGCCTGAAACCCTAGGAGAAAGACATGTTACTATCTTTTTCTCTATAGTCTTCCACTTGCTAAAATTTCTTGAAAGACACCTATATAGAAGTAGATATTAAATCCCTACCATTGTAGCACTCTAGTAACCCTACTTCCTTTCCCATTGCATATTTTTTTACAATTTGTCTAAGGAAAAGAGAAATTGCTAGGGCCTAACTATAATTACTTTCTAGCAATTATCTCTAGGAGTTGGATTTTTGAGGCCATGGGATACCAACACCTCTTTCATCCTCTCCATCCCCTTTGACTAAACATTATCATTGTTATTTTCCTCTAAGACTTGTTGTTGCCATTATTGACTCCATTACCCTAAAAAGGCACTAGTCTACCATTTACAAGTGTTGATTGATCAAATAATTTTCAGAACTTCTCCTCTTGAACACCTACTAACTTCTACTAACCTTAGATTAGCCTAAGTCATTAACCTACTTGTTGTTGTTGCAAAATACTGCTACAGCTTGTTATCCCCACTTTTAGGGATAACTAGGAGATTATGTCTCGAGGTCCGCCAGTCCTAGACATGGAGTACTGAGAGCCAACTCGACTTAGGCATGGCCCTGGAGGGCCCATCTTTTCTCCCTTTCAGCGCCTCTAATTTGCCAGCAACAACAGCATCCACAACCATCGGCTTGGTCTTGTGTCAGAGATGGTTCTTGCTCCATGAGGTAATGAGTCCCGGTATCATGGTATGTGTCACTCTGATCCTCAAAACCTTTGAATATGTGCATTTAATTCCTTTTATTTCTAACGAATGCATGGATCTTATACTTGTCCACTTGACCATGTCTGGGGGGAATGACAAGATGCCCTAGCAAGCCTGTGCCCGTAGGTTTTGGTTTGCCACTGGGGGGATTTCTTAAAGGCCATCGTCCACTCCTTTCATATTATCACTTTTTCATCCTGCTTCCCGCTCATCCACCCCATTTCATTTGTCTAGGCATTGGGTTGTCCAATCATTTGAGGGTTGCACCTTGCCTTGTGGGAAAAAGGGGCTAAAGGCCCAGAAGGTAAAAACAAGTTGGAAAAAGATAAAATCCTAAAAATTAAACCACAAGATGCTTCGCCCAGGGATTTCTAAGAAAGCAGTAAAAGGCATTGTTATTGCACAGTTTGCAGCTGGGAAGAAAGGCTGGAAGATAGAGGGCCAATCTGGCGTAACGAGGACCTATCCCACCCAATGTCACCACGATGGGAAGGTTCTTTCTCTTTAGGGAGGTGAGGCCCAAGGGAGACGTCCCCAGTGACCTGGGATTTTGAAGAGGCTAAAGGATAATCAGACAATGACAAGTTTCCCCCTTCACAGATCACCACCAAAACAGATAGTCTAGCTTATAGCCAACAAAGATAACCAAATAGAATCCCTGCCCGAGAGCAAAGCAACCATAAACTGATATATGCAGGCTTTGGTTAGTACTTCATATATATCAAAGACTATCTGATATTTAATGTAAGCAATTTGAAAGTAAATGTTGACGAAGTCAATGTTTACAAAATAGCAATAAAAGTAATGTCACTTCACCAATAGATACTAGAACGAAATGGCATTCAATGCAACTAATCAATACTCAACTCAATTAATGCCTTTAACTACCATTCAATTGCTCATAAAATAAAACGTTGCTGCATTAAGATGTAATACCCAAGGATGACGTCAATAGCTTAGGATTAGTAGGGTTAGTGTAGTTAGGGTTTCAATTCAAAAGCTTTGAGAGAGTTTAGATCAAGTTCTACTTCAACGTTTGAGGTCTTGGATCAGTGCCTTAGGGTTTAATGGAGTCATAAGTGAAAGATGCACAGGTTGAAGGAGGCAAGATTTAAAGGACTAGAGGGAAAAGTTTTGAAGTGCTACTAAAGAAGGGCCTCAAATTCGAAACCCAAGGGGAGAGAGGCTCACTATGGTGTTGCTAAAGCAAGGCCTCGTGCTCTCTCCTCCTTCCCGGAAAACGGCTAGCTCAGATGAAGCACAAAATCAATAAAATAAGGCTTAATGAGGGAGAGTGTTGCTACAGCAAGGCTTTTACATCAAACACTAAAAGAAAAACGACCCTAAGTGTAGATAACCTAGGCCTAGGACGTCTTCTTCCTCTTGGATTCTAAATGGTACGGCTCTACTTCAGCATGAAGTCCAGACACTGAAAGTATTACCCCCCAAACTTCGTTTCATCCATGTGCAAGGGAAGGGCATTTACCCCGAAATCAAATTGAAAAGCTTCCACTCATCATTTTGGGTATACCTCTTAAGCGACCCCCATAATACACGTAATCTCTACACCAACACCAACAAAGCAGGGTGAGCAACTCTGCCAGTCTCAATGCGACCTCGTGATTGACCCTTCTGTGAGAAGGGCTTTCCAGGACAAAATGTAGTAAGTGGATTTAACTCTCCCTATCAAAAGATACTATGTTTGTTTGCAGTTTTGGAAAGTTATCTTTCACACCTATTCCAAAGCCCTACGACTAATCTAATGTAAGTTTGCTACCAGAAAAGATAAAAATGTCTAATCAATTTTTATATGCACTTTATTTTATGGCTGTTGTTACTCAAAAGGAAAATGTTGTCGACAATATGGTATTTTGACCTACTCGAAAGTTATGGAAAGAGATGAAGATGCAATCTTTTTATTTCGATGAAAGCTATGCTACGAGAAGGAGAAAACATTTATCATTCCAAGATGCACAATGTCCCAAAATCTTAAAACTCATCAATATCAATATTCTCAAGAAATGAGGAAAAGGTACTGTACACCAATGCACGATTCATGGCCCCCACCGGCCATGAGGAGGAAAATTTTTCATAATTTAAGATTAAAAAATGCCAAGAATCATGCAATTCCGCTACTTCAAATGCAAGGATGCCCCCAATCCAATATAAAGCAAGAAATTAAATCTTTTTGTTTCAAAATTTTCACTAAAAACAATAATGAACTTTGTTAAAACAAAGAAACCCAAACTAAAAGTTTCCTTTTAAAGCGAACTATTCAGAAGAAATCCGATCCTTCCCTAAACAATTCTAAAGAAAACACAGCCTTTGGAATTGAAATACACTCAAAGCAAGAGACTAATCCTTCAAAACCAAACAAAGAAAAGATGGCTAAAAGCAACTCAAAGAATGTCAAGCAGACTGTAAACAGATCAATACAGGCTCCAAAAGTTCAATCCAGCTGATCAAAGCAAAACTAGGTCATCAAAAGATGGCAAGACCCAATCCAAAAAGTTTATAAACAAGTTCGCAGCCTAGCAGTATAGTACAGTGCGAGAATTAGGTATTCTCGCAGGCTAGACACTGGTAGGGTGCGAGAAGTTCGCACTAAATCTAACAGCAAGGTGCGAAAATCAATGGTTTTTGCAGGCTGTAGAGAGGTATAGTGCGAGAATGTCTGTGATCAAAGAAAATTTAAGGACAGGGAATCTAAGTGAACTTCTAAATCTAGAGAGTCGGGATGGATGTCCCACAGACTCAGAAACCAGAAAACAAGCAATCAAAGAAAGAGAAACAAGACTAACTAGGAAACAATTTGTTCCCCAGTGGAGTCGCCAATTTTGTTATCGAATAAATCAGTAGGTGCGGACACTAACTGATCTCCCTAGATCCACCTAAATCTAGAACAAAACACACCAGAACATGACGTTTTCCTTAAGTTTTAGATATTGAATTTACTAACTAAAGAGGGATAGGTGACATACCATTTAAATGCCGCTTCCTCTCGCCATCACCATCCTAGCTCCGTTCCAACGCTCATACAATGATGAACCCGCAAAAGAACGCAACCAACCAAAGTGATAGTAATAGCATAAACTCAATATAAACCTATGCATGTGATCAAGGAATCATACAATAAAACACAACAAACTTTATAGGAAAGAATCGTATTACTGTATCATATTAAATGTGAAAGAGAGATTACAACCATGGCCTTGATGTCGTAAGGTCCCTTCCAACTGTCCTTCGTTCCCCACACACTTCCATTCTAAGAATTCTAAGAGCATAGATCTGACAATATTCACAATCTATCTTGACAAAGGCAAAACTCAGAGACACTCCAACCAAGCTATTAATTCCAAGCCAAATCCAACTTTGCCCATCTCCATGAGAGCTCCTCTCCATTTATAAGCTGAAGAGGATAAGGCGAGGAGGTTAGGATGATCCCACTAAATCATGAAAGTGAGTAAGATCCAAACCATCCGGATGCCACCTCACCATGGAAGTTTCTCCTTCTAGAACATTCGAGAAAACGCTCGTTTTGCCTATAGAGCAGACTGCGAACTCCTCGCAACCTAGCTATGATGCAGCCTGCGAGAATCAGGCATTCTTGCACCCTAGCTATAATGCAGCCTGCAAACTTCCCTTTTATAGGGTTTTTACAAAGGAAAATGCAACTTCTTTTCTCGGGAAAAGTTCTTCTCCCTTTCTTCTTTAGGAACTCAGGCCACTGACCCCTCTGAAGGCAACAGATAGGTTTACATCATTAACGGTCACAGTGACGACGAAAATAATGTGTAACAGAGGGCCCCCAAAGTATGAAGGTAGAACAGAGTGATAGTTGAAATACTTTGTCGAGTGTGTGTAGGGAACAAGGAACAGTCGGTCGAAAGCCTGCCAACAAACAAGGAAATACAGTACAATAATATATCATCACTGAGATAGGCATTCCCATACTCATAATACAAATGACTCATAGCATAAATGCCAACATGCAAAGATCCATGTCAAGTAAGACAGTTCATGGCCACCAAACATACACTGTGGATCCATGTCAATATGACTCAAATTTGAACATAGCCACCACAAATACACCATGGATCTATGTGTTAAAAGATTCAAATTTGAACATAGCCACCAAACATACAATGTGAATCTATGCAATAGTACAAACTGAATATACTCCAACGCAACCTGAATCTGTTAGAAAAGATTCAGGGTCTTCATCTCTATCACTCTATAGTACGAATCTAACCATGTGAATACATGTGTTGAAGTCGAACATGGTAGAAACCACTTGATTACCGATCATTAGTGTATATCGTTAACAAGTGCGAGGGAAATCACCATTAATGTCA
>ML787697.1:77384-95676 GCA_009831015.1 Picea engelmannii | reverse complement strand
GTGTGGATCAAGTAAGTAGTGAGTATCCCACTTGGGGAGGCATTGCTTGCTTTGGTCCTTAAGTGCTTTTGTGATTGGTTGCCAGTGAAGGCAGTCCAAATGGAGTAAGTGCCATTTGGGGCATGCTTGGCTTATGTGTGTAATTTGTCCATATCTTCTACATCTTGTTATACTTGTATATCTTTGTATCTAATTAATGTATCTTGTATCTAGATTATGTATTTCTGTATCTGATTTGTAAATCTTGTAAACTTCGTAACACTTAGAAATTCTTTTGTATAAGTTATAATCTGTGGTTTGGGGTAGTTTGTTTCTGCTTTACCTGTAATATTTGTTGTAATTGAACCACCCTCAAACCTTAGTCGACCCCACTGCCCAACGTAGGCACTAGTCTTAGTTGACTCGGGAAAAGGGCTGACTCTCATGATAGATTAGACTTGCACTTGCATTGCTGCTTGATCATCTTAGGCTAGTTTTCCCCCCTTGGCCTATAACGAATTAAAACTAACTCCTAGAACATTAACTTAAAATTAACTTAGCAACTTAGGGACTACCCCCCTTGGCTTCCCTAGGAGTAAGCCTAGAAGGAAGAAGTTCCAGTCAAGGTGACAGTGTGGGCTTGGAACTTAGACATTGTGTCTCCGAGGGCACACTAAGTGAATTGGGCTTAGCTCACGTTTGCAAGTGTGCATTAGGACGGCAACAGGGCCGAATTATTGAGAGTTTCAGCCTTCTACTAGAGTGTGGCATCCTCCAGCTTGAGGAGTTGGTATTCATAGAGCTCAGATCTACTTTGTATTGGTCCTCATCTCTTATCCAGCCTTTGGAGGCTTATTTTGTATTAGCGGGAGCATTTTGTAGCAACTCGTATCTATTATCTATTGGGGCCATCTGAGGATTATTCCAGATCTGCTCTCTATTGTATCCGATTCATGCTTCTTATAATAAAGGTCAAATCTATGCTTGTGTTTTCTATATCTTGAATGTGTTGTGATCTTGCATGTGTTGGATAAATCTTGTATAAACACCATTTAAATAACTGGGACAACTTCAATAGCCACCTGCACATCAAATACATCAGTGGTAGTTAGTGATTCCAAGCGAAAATTTTGGCTTGGGATCATTACAGTTACAAATTTATCATTTGCTATCATAAATTGTTATGTTGCTGCAATTTTATATCAGCTAGTCTATTTTTAAAGAGTTCATTGTCTTATGAAGCATTAATATCCTTTTGGTACTTGGAAGTGCCCTTTTTTCTCTTTGTTGTTTTGTTCTGGGCAGGTACACAACATTACTTTTTTGCTTCATCTCTAATAAGACACAAAGAACCTTTTGACTTGAGTGACCTGTGAAAGGGGAGGGACTTTCTTGTATCATTTTCCTTAGCCTTTTCAAACCCCCTGGTCACTGGGGACGTCTCCCCTGGGGTACTGTGACATACTCCTAAATAGAAAGGGGTTTCCTATTAAGGTGACAGTGATAGGTCACTCCCAGTTACGCCAATTTTGTATCCACTTGCCTTGGGCTTTGGGCAAGTACAAATTGTGCAATAACATTTTGGCATCATTGTCGGGGAACACTGAGTCAATATTCCTCAATGACACTTTTTCGATAATCCTTTATCCAAAGACTTTTTTTCACAGAGCTTACCTGGCAACTCCACTGAGGGTGATTCCCTCATCCCTTTGATAATCCTTAAGAGGATATCTGGCGACTCCACTAACCTTTTCCAAGGTGCCACCTTACTCTCAATTTTGTGATATTACCAAGTTATGGGATCATGGCGCCCTGGGAAAAAGTGTATCCGACTATTGATTTCAAAATTTTTCAAGGATACCCGCATTACTTTGATGCAAAATGGTTGAACAACTCTCCAAGATTTAGACGCCTCCCAATTACTCACATTGTAGAGTTCTTGAAGCATATAGGTGAGATAGAATTGGAAAGGGAGGATGTTCTGGTTAAATTGTTCATGCTTTCTCTGCCATCTTCTTTGCAAGATTGGTTTAAGAGTTTTTGCAAAGATAGGGCTATATCATCTTTCGTAGACCTCATCAATAGGTTTGTTGAGTTTGTCAAATCACAATGCCAAACATATGAAGATGACCTTAAAAATCTCACAATAGTCGTAGAGGACGAAGGATTCACCACTGAGATTGTGGAAGATCTTAGGGATGTGTACCATACTCAATACCAAGAACCCTCTGATATAGAAGGAGAGATTTATGAAGAAATTTGTCAACCCCTTGAAGAGGAACAAGATTTTTCCCATGATTCGATAGAATGCAGTAAAGATTTAACTAAAGAAGTGAATTATGAGGATGAAACATTAATATTTGCTCCTCTATCTAATTAAGCTCTCCAAGATCCTATCTCTCCTGCACAAGATGAAGAGAATGAGGTGAGTCATTTTCCTTTCTAGTTTTTTGATGATACTTTATTCTATGATTCAGAAGGTGAAGAAGTAAAGGAACCCTTGGAAGAGCTAGGTCCTTCATTTTCTGATGAAGACATGATTAAAGAGATGAGTTTTGGGGATGATGTATGAGACCCTCTTTCATTTGATGAAGTCATCCAAGCCATTGACGCTCCTGCACAACAAGAAGTGAACACTGTAAGTTATTTCCCTTTCCAAGATTTTGATGATGCCTTATTTTATGATTTGGAAAGTGAAAAAGTATTAGAGGATCCCTTGGATGCTTTAAATCCTTCATGTTATGACAAAGGTAGTCACATGGTTGATAATATTGATGAGTTCATACATGTTGGAAGACGTAAGTGGAATGTGATTGGTTTAGATGAGGATCCCATTTACGACATTGAGGGTCATTTCCAAATGTTGCCTTTACATCTATCAAATGAGGTTACTAATGATTCTGACATTTGGCAACAAGGAAATGATATAGTTACAGACATCTCCAAGGGTGACCTAGTTCTATTTTCTCCTGATGATTTTTGGTCATTCCTTGAAGATTTGGATGAGTATTCATTTGAGCACTTGGATTTATTCTATGAAGAAGATTATCAACCACCGTTGTGCGCAGATCTTGATAGAGGTGAGGACAATGCTCTCCCAAAGAAAGGTACTTGTGACAAGGTTCTTCAACCCCTTCGATTACTTTACCTCGCTATGTCACTAAGGGTGTAGTTGGGAAACATGTCCTTTGTCTTTAGTTTTCTCTTGGGCAAAGCCTTCTTTTAGAATCCAAGTGTAGGTTGACTACCTTAAAAAGAAGTTTATTATATCAGTCTTTCAGCATTCCCTTAAGAAATTGTCACTCATCCTCTAGGTTCGTACTAGTCCTTTCCCAGACCTCAGGATGTGATGACGTTCAAGGTAGCCAACCTTCAAACTCTTTGAGTCATTCATTTGAGCCTTTGATTTTTCACGATCCCTTTCTGAGATGGATTGAGCACTTTCCTAGAAGTGTGACTTGGCATGATTTTGTCCCTCCCTCCCACCTCCATGATCTAGAATTTATCATTTTCGATGATGTTATACATGTTCTAACTCATGTTATTTTTGTGCTTGACTTGTCATTGTTTTGGTTTATGATGAAGCACAGAGGCAGGTATTATGAGATATTGCTAGGATGGTTTCACTGGTTATTTGACTACAACTAGCATTCAACCAACAAGTGAGTAGATTAGGTAGGCATTTGCGTCCATTGTATATACCATCTGCACATCATGTTAGTATAGTTGTAGTTTCACGTTCGTATTGTTTTCTCAATTATGTATCTATGCATGCTTATGATGCTCTTTATTTTATTATATTATATATGAGCGAGGGGTGATATCACCACCTTGAAGATTACCGATTCATTTTGTTGATATCTAGCAGATACAGGTCATACTAGAGATGTGGAGGATCTCATGGGCTCTACAGTGAGCACATGTCCCCGAATTGGAGCCAGATGTTATCCCCTATCCTAGGGATAACTAAGGAGAACATGTCTCGAGGCCCACAGGTCCTATACATGGAATGCCGAGAGCCAGATAACTTGAGCATGGCCCCGGAGGGCCCATCTTTTCTTCAGTACAACCCATCTATCAACAGCAGCAGTATCCATCCCACCAGCCTGATCCTGAAGTAGCAGTAAGTCTTGCTCCATGACATAATGAGTCCGGGTATCATGGTATGTGTCACTCTAATTATTGAAGCACTTGAATACGTTGCACTAAATTCTCCTTCATTTCATAACGTTTGCTTGGAAATTATGCTCTTTGACTTGCTCATACCTGGGAGGGTGACATGATGCCCTAGTAGGTTGATCACCCTTTAGTATGGGTTTCCACTAGGTGGGTCTATGAAAGGTCATCGTCCATTCCCTCCATACTTACCACTTTCCATCATTACTCCTCTCATTTTTCCCCCTACCTTTGTTCGAGCATTGGGTTTGCCACACTTGGAAGGGTTGTACCTTGCCTTGTGGGAAGAAGGGGCTAAAGGCCCAGAGGTTAAAAGTAGATGGAAAGAGTTAAAATCCAAAATGAAACCTTTGAGATGCTTCGCCCAAGGATTCCCGAGAAAGCAATAAAAGGCTTCTCAGTAAGAAATTGGAACCCATAAGATAAATCAAAACTCAAGGTACTAGTCGGTGGATGGGACGTCTCATCATGAGTCGGCCTATTAAGTCCATGGGCATGTAGCGATATGACACTACCATCTATCTGGTCACCAAACCAAGGTAGTGGCTCTTGGGGGCATAGCCAAGAGAAAGGGGGTCTCATCACAAGCCAACCTTCTCATTTCAATGAAATGTTTGTGGGTAACGTTGTCACCTCTAGTCACCACGCCAGGACAGTGTCCCCCAGCTTTTCCCTTGAAAAGAAAAAAGACCAAAAGCAATAAGACTAAGAATAAAAGGCATTGAATGGGCTAGGAAACAATGGCATCCATGATAAGGTGCAGCTCGCCCTCTATAGAGGCACCCACAGGCAAGACCTACATTTCCCTGTTATCATTGCACCCTCTACCCAAGCTTCTCCCTATGCCACTTCACACACACTTACATGAACTAGATTGGTTCTCACCTGGGAAACATCCCAAACTTAAGGAGGATTATCCCAATAGGACATCCTGAGACCTTCTCCAAACCTGACTTGTTAAAATGTAGAATGTCTTTGAGCATTTGTCTGGGTGAAGGGGGGTTCGATGCACATGTTTGGGTAATTTGATTATTAGATGTGATTGGGATTGTTATGATCCATGTGACTTATGAGTCCATGAAAGGCGTACTTGTTGTTGCTACAGGACTTTGCCCGGTGGACAGGTACATATGAGGAAATGATTAGGTCGGACCTCCATGGAGATGAAATCCCAACAAATGGATGTTGTGACCCCACGAGGGAGAAAGAGAAACCAGAGGTTGTCACCAGGAATAAAGAAGGATGTTGCACCAAGGGGTTTTGCCTTTCCACCAAGACATTGACCCTTGAGGGCCCCTGACGTCATCATTTTGACCCCAGACGTCATCCAATCGGGGCTTGCATTTATGAGAACGGTTTGGTGCTAGTGAAGAAAGCTTGGCTAACTTCCTCCAAAAACACCTTCGGGTTCAAGGATGAAGCTAAGCAAACCATGAGTTCATCCTTGCAAAATACTTTGTCAAATTATTTTGAAGTGGAGTTGCCAAATGATCAAGTTTATTCTAAACAAACAAGAAAGATCAAACAAAGCAGAAAGCATAAAGTAAAACAAAAATCGTACTACAGGAATAGAAAGATTTATCCCCCACAACAGCGCCAAAATGTTGTTGCCTTATACACACCTGGGAGATGTGGAAGAAATCTTCAATCCACTCGGTGTGTCCTTGGGGGCAAGTGAAAGTTAAGGTGTTGTCACCTAATCCTCAACTCCTCCGTCTAGGCCAACTCCTAGCGAAGCCAAAGGGGGTAGTCCCTAATAAAATAATCTAAGGCTTAAACTGAAATCTAAGCAAACTAGTATTCTAGGAGTTTATTGCATTAACCAATATAAAAAAAATCTACTCTAAAGCATACACAGATCAATTAATCACCACAAGATACATAAAGATAATTGCATAAAAAGGATACTTGAGACAAAGTTAGATGCAAGTAAATCAAAATTGCTTCAAAGTAAATGACTAAATAAAGTGCTTGAAGCAAATGAATTTGTAAGTGTAGAATTGAGACCAATGCCTTAAAAGTATCGTGGGCAATGTAGATCACGTGTTTTATTAGGATTTATTGATGGTAGGTTAATGAGATAAATTTTATTGCATGAAAATAAAGTGTTTCACTAAACTAGATTTGGCCACTCAAGAGGTTATCCCTTTAACTCAAATATTTGTTGAGAACTTGCCGAAACCCAATGGTTCCACCAACAAGCCCACTAGAGGTGTCAGATGTCCAACACTGAGGGGAACAAGCCCGAGGTATTTAGTGAAACTTCGCACACTCCCTCTAGGCAGTTCTTAAAGCCAAGCAATAATTCTCTTTTGAGATTTCCCTATTAATCTATCACCACTGACCAACCCAGCGTGTATGAAACTTACTCCCAGAAGATCGAGGCAAACTTGCAACTGGAAGGGTCAGGAATTGCACTGGGAGTTGAGGGGAGTTGTTTATTTTAAACAAAAAAAAAAGTATTGAAAAGGAAATGTTTTCTAATTACTAAAGTCTTCACTGACCAACCTCTTGCGAGGAGCTGAGGAGACTATTTATTTCCAACTTTGAAATCGCATACAGGAAAACTAAACTAGCAATTAGTGTTCTACTTTGCAAAATGAAATCTATTCTAGATTCAAGACTTATTTTAACTTTACTGCTTATATGAGATTGTAGTGCTTTGTGATGAATTAAAGATTAATTTTAGCTTATCCTTAGTTGTGAAAATTGAATCTAAGCTAAAATTGCAAAATTTGAGACAATCACCAAAAACACTGTTCCCCTAGGGGGGGATGAAGAGTGGGAGTTTGTAACCCCACTGATTTTATTAAAGAAATTACACAACTCTTTATTGGAGTGACTTGTGACCATTCATTTGGAGGGGTCACAAGTCTTTACAATGTTTTACAAGTATTTATTGAAGAAAGGGGTGCCCCAGAGGATCCCGAATTCTCCAAATCCACCCAAAATGGAAAAAACTTCCTCTTATCTGTTCGCAAACCTGCACAAAACAGCAAGAAAACAAAGACAGAAGATGGCCAAAACACTTTGGAAGTGTCTTTGGTTATTAGATGGAAAGCCCCAAAATTGACTAAGCAAAACTAGTGTAAATTGAGCAAAAATGAACTAAGAAGAGCAAGCTAAAGAGCTTGTCTCCTTAGGGTCTTTGTTTGTTGTTTTAAAACAGCAATATAAAAGCACTTAAATTGCCAAATATGAAAGTGAAAGCTTTAAGAAAAGAAATACCCTTTAACTTCTAAAATTTTTGAAAGAAAAGCATGCTAAAAGGAGACTTTTCCTATGCTAGATCTAAGTATTAGATTAAACTTGAAAGTACAAACTTGGATCTAGTTTACCTTATGCATGTACACTTAGATATTCAGAATTTGAAATGAAATATATATCTAAGCACTTGCATGCAATCAAATAACCAAAAATTAGAGTTTATTTTGAGAAAGAGAGAAGGAAGAAACTTGTAGCCTTGGAACCCTTGGGCAATGGAGTCTTTAGATGAATTAAGGAGGGACTAAGTCTTTAAATCCTTGAAGTTGTGAAGCAACAACCAAGTTCCATCACCCCTCCAAGCTATGAGAACCAGTAAGCTTTAAAAGCTTGCAAATAAACTTGTTAACGAAATTGGTGTCACCTACAAAAGAAACTTGAGGAGTATGTTAGTTAACCGAAACATGCATACACATCAAAGCCTCTAAATATAAATGAACAATAGGATTAACAGCAAGCTATATAAATCCTATCCTAAGGAGTGATAACTCCCTACAGAGGCCAAAATAACAAATCCAAAGAATAAATTAGCCAAGTATTACCTCATATATTAAGCACAAATGACATCAAGCATCCACACACATGTATAACACACCTTCTTGACCTCCAAAGTCTCTTTATTCCAAATGAAAAGTATTACAATAGTATACAATCCCAAACAAGACTCCCCAACTCCAACTAGCTTCCAATGGGATAGTAGTTGTATAAATAGCAAAAAGAGAAGGTGCCAAGAGGAGGAGGGCGCACCACTTAGAGGAGGGGGGCGCACCACTTGGAAGGAAATGAGTGCCAAGTGTGGTAGCAAAGGCTGCCACCTCCCACAATCCGCCACATGGTGAGTTAGGTTGGGTAAGGGATTGCCACCTCCAAAATCTTGGTGAGATCTCACACAAGTGCGCCACCTCTCTCAAGGAGGGTGCACCTCTTCTTGGCCCACACTCCAATACCACATATAACATGTATGTTATTCTTCAAAGAGTCTTGCACATGTGTCAATCAACCTTCGCCACCTTAGTCAAACAACCAGTGAAGCCAATCCAGCAACGTCCCACGATACCTGCCTTTGTGCTTCATCATAGACCAAAATAGTGACAAGTCAAGCACAAAAATGTCATGGGTTAGAATATATATCATATCACTGAAAATCACAAAGTCTAACTCATGGAGGTGGGTGGGAGGGATAAAATCATGCTACGTCAATCTCCAATGAAAGTGCTCGATCCACTTCAAGAAGGGGTCATAAAAAGTCCAAGGTTCAGCATACCAACTAAAACGATCTGAAAACTGGCTACCCTGGGCATCTTCACACTCTAAAGGGACTGACAAGGATCTGGCAGATGATTGGCAAACTCCTAAGGGAAAGTCAAAACACTGAGATGATAGACTTGAACTTGTGGTTTTCAACCAACCCTTAGATTCTAGGGTTTGCTTCAGAGGAAACTCAATACCAAAGATATAATTCCCAACCATACCTTTAATGAAACAGCAAGGTAAAGTAATAATAGGTGGCTGAAGAAAACCATCATGAGAATCCTTCTTTCGGCGAACAGTATTCTTACACTTATCAAAATCCGAACACAGCGGTGGTTGATAGTCATCTTCACGGGATAAATCCAAGTGCTCGGAGGAGTGTTCATCAAAGGCCTCAAGGTAAGATCGAAAATTGTCAGAAAAATATGGCACTAGGTCAACCTTGGGTGCTTGGGGAGCATCGGTAAATATATTGTCCCCTTGTTGCCACAAATCAAAGGTAATCTGTTGTGACGACTATGAAGGCAACAATTGGGAATGATTCTCAATGTCATAAATGGGGTCCATATCAAAACCAACTATATCCCATCTACGTCTTCCAACATGTATAAACTCATCAATATAAACTATGTGAGTATTAGTATCATAACATGGAAGATTCAAAACATTCAAAAGCTCCCCCATTTCCTCCTCTTTTCCCAAATCATAATGTAGACAATCATCAAAATCTTGGGGAGGAGGGTAACTTACTTTTTCTTCTTGTGCAGGAGCTTCGAGGACTTGGGTATCTTTAACATGCATTAATATCTTATCCTCATGAGTTGCCCCTTCATCTTTGATTGTACAACAAGGAAAATGCTCTTCGTTCGGGGATTCCAATTCTCCGTCACTCTCTGAATCATGGAACAAGGTATCATCACAATTCTGAAAATGACAAAAACTAACCTTATCGTCTTGTTGTTGTGCAGGTGGAGAAGGCTTGTGGATCACTTCATTAGGAATGTTTATAGAATAGCAAATGAAAATAATCTCACTTCCTCAATAAATGTTGGAACAATATGGCATTTAATGTAATAAATCAACACTTCATTCAATTTATGCCTTTAATCACCATTCAATTGCTTCTAAAGTAAAGTGTTTGTTGCACCAATGATATTATGGCTAAAGATGACGGCAGCATATAGGGTTAGAAGGTTAGTTTAAGCTAAAGTTAGTGAAGTTAGGGTTTTGATTCAAGAGTTTGAGAGTAGTTTTGATCAAGTTCACTTCAACGCATGAGGTCTTAGGATCAGTACCTTAGGGTTAATGGAGTCAAAAGGTGAAGGACGCAAGAGCTAAAGGAGGCTATGGTAAAAACGGCTAAGGACTAAAGGGAGAAGCTTTGAGGTGTTGCTAAGGCAAGGCCTCAAAGTCAAAACCCTAGGGGAGAGAGGCTCACCTTGGTGTAGAATAACTAGGCCTTGGTGCTCTCTCCTCCTTCCTTAACTCAGTGGCAATCACGGCTCGCTGAAGATGAAGCATAAAACCAAGACTAGAGGGTTTGATGAAGCAGAGTGTTGCTACAGCAAGGCTCCTTCAGCAAACCCTAGAAAAAATTTGCCCAAAGTGTAGTAGACCGAGGCTTAAGGCGTCTCTTTCTTCTTAGTACGACTAGCAATAAATAAAGAGAAAAAGAGGGTGTCGCTACGACTAGGCTCTCTCTTCTCTATCAATGGCTGAAAATATCTCTCTCAATGGGGACATGAGACAAGGACCTACTTGTGTGCTTGTCACCTAAGGTTTGATTCAGCGAAATTATAAATATATGCAAGCAATGAAACTACAACCATTCATTCAAGAATTTTCGCAGAAAAATACTTACATATCACCAAGAAATAGCATTGCAAACCCTAGTTGTAACACCTTCCATTAAGAGAAGTGCCAAAACATGCCAAAAAGATCCTCCTTCAACAAGTGCGCATCACTAAATCAGCCAATAACCCAAGAGAGGGTGCAAATTTCAGACCTCCTTATGAAGTGAGTAAGTTGTGATGAAAAAATGAAGGTGAAAATCCTTCATTTATACAGTTTCATGACCTAAATTTACATTTTAGGTCATGTAAAAGGCCGACGTGGCCAAAATACTAAATCATATTGTTATACATTAAAATGTCAAATTTAAAACCCTATTCAAGCTGATAAGAGACATGAAGCCCCTCCAAAGGAGACGTTAGCCCCTTTTAGGGCAAATGGGGCATCATAGAGCAAAACGTTAGCCCTCTTTGGGCTCCTCCATCATGCCACACGTGCCAATACTGCCTACTTTGCCTCCCAAGATGTCTAATAGGCTGGATGATGTCATGGTCATCAAGGGTGATGTCCCAGGCCTTCCAAGGCCAACGTTCCACTTAAAGAGGGTCAATCCCCCTAGGTCAAGCTCTGCCAAAGTGCCTCTGATGGAACGTCCTTTCCTTCTCTGGTGCAAATCCCTTGATCCATCTCTATCCTTTCTCTGCCCCCTGATGGGGTCTCAACATCCACCTGATGGGCTCTTCAGCCCCATGAAGGTTCGAACTGATCATCTCCCCATGTGTACTGGTCCAAAATGGTACTTGTCCGTTAGGCATGGTCCTGCACATCAAAAGCTACACCCTCCATGGGCTCATCAGTCACAGGGATCATAGCAATGTCAATCACATCTCATCATCAATATTATTAAACATGTGCATAAAATCCCTAATACATCAGTTAACAACTCAAAGACGTTACACAAGCCTACAATACAAGTATGGAGAAAAGTACAAGGCATCCTATTGGGCTAGTGTCCACTGGAAAAGGGAAGTTCCTAGAAGAGACCTCATCCAAGCCATGTAAGTGGATGATGTGGTCAGGGGAAGTCCAAGCATCTGGGTGCAATGAGGGCCAAAGATGCAAGAAATGTACCTGTGGGTGCCTTTGTTAGAAGGCAAGTTGTACCTATCCTGGACACATTTTTTCCAAGCCCATTCTTGCCTTTTATTCTTATTCTTTTCATTCTTTTCTCTTTTATTTTGTTCAAGAGCTAATTAGGGGACACTGCCCTGGCGTGGTGATCAATGGTGGCAGCGTTACCCACAAGTACTTTCACAGAAATGAGAAGGTTGGCTCGTGATGAGACACCCTTTCCCTTGGCCATGCAACCAAGAGTCACTGCCCTAGCGTGGTAACCAGTTGGTGGCAATGTCATACTGCTAGGTACCCATGGACCTAATAGGCTGGCTCGTGATGAGACCCCCTATCCTCTGGTTAGGTCTTGTTTTATTATTTTTTCGAGTCCCCATTGTTTCTTGCTGAGAAGCCTTTTATTGCTTTCTCGGGTATCCCTGGGTGAAGCATCTCAAGGTTTTATTTTTAGGCTTTTTATCTTTTACTAGCTTGCTTTTACCTTCTGGGCCTTTAGCCCCTTCTTCCCACGAGATAAGGTGCAATCCTAAAAATAGGTCAAGCCAGTGACCAGACAAGTGGAATGGGATAAGTGAGTGGGAAACAAGATGAAACAACGGTGGTATGAAGGGAGCGGACAATGGCTTTTCAGAAATCCCCCCAGTGGCAAACCAAACCTACAAACACAAGCTTGCTAGGGCACCCTATCAATCCCCCCAAACATGGTCAAGTGGGCAAGTGTAAGATCCAAGCAGTTGTTAGAAATAAAAGGAATCAGATGCATACATTCAATGGTTTTGATGATCAAAGTGACACATACCATGATACCTGGACTAATTACCTCATGGAGAAAGAACCATCTCTGACACGAGACCAAGCCGATGGTGATGGATGTTGCTGCTGTTGATAAGACAAAGATGTTGGAAGAAAGAAAAGGTGGGCCCTCTAGGGCCATGCTAAAGTCAATCATGTTCTCGGTACTCCATGTCTGGGAAGTGTGGGCCTCGAGACATGATCTCATTGTTATCCCTAAAAGTGGGGATAACAAGGCCCACAGGTCCTAGACATGGAATGCCGAGAGCCGGATAACTTGAGCATGGCCCCGGAGGGCCCATCTTTTCTTTAGTGCAGCCCATCTATCAGCAGCAGCAGTATCCATCCCACCAACCTAGTCCTGAAGTAGCAAAAAGTCTTGCTCCATGAGGTAATGAGTCTGGGTAACATGGTATGTGTCACTCTGATTATTGAAGCACTTGAATATGTTGCACTAAATTCTCCTTCATTTCATAACGTCTAGTGAGAAATTATGCTCTTTGATTTTCTCATACCTGGGAGGGTGACACGATGCCTTAGTAAGTTGATCTCCTTTTAGGATGTGTTTCCACTGGGTGGCTCTATGAAAGGTCATAGTCCATTCCCTCCATACTTACCACTTTCCATCATTACTCCTCTCATTTTTCCCACTACCTTTGTTCGGGTATTGGGTTTGCAACACTAGGAAGGGTTGTACCTTGTCTTGTGGGAAGAAGGGGCTAAAGGCCCAGAGGGTAAAAGTAGTTGGAAAGAGTTAAAAGCTAAAATGAAACCTTTGAGATGCTTCTCCCAGGGATTCCCGAGAAAGCAATAAAAGGCTTCTCAGTAAGAAAAGGGAACCCATAAGATAAATCAAAACTCAAGGTACTAGTTGGTGGATGGGAGGTCTCATCATGAACTGGCCTATTAGGTCCATGGGCAGGTAGCGGTATGACGCTACCATCTATCTGGTCACCAAACCATGGTAGTGGCTCTTGGTGGCATAGCCAAGAGAAAGGAGGTCTCATCACGAGCCAACCTTCTGATTTACATGAAATGCTTGTGGGTAATGTTGTCACCACTGGTCACCACACCAGGACAGTGTCCCCCATCTTTTCCCTTGAAAAGAAAAAAGACCAAAAGCAATAAGACTAAGAATAAAAGGCATTGAATGGGCTCGAAAACAATGGCATCCATGATAAGGTGCAACTCCCTCTATAGAGGCACCCACAGGCAAGACCTACATTTCCCTGTTATCACTGCACCCTCCGCCCAAACTTCTCCCCTATGCCACTTCACACACACTTACATGACCTAGATTGGTTCTCACCTGGGAAACATCCCAAACATAAGGTGCATTAGCCCAATAGGACATCTTGAGACCTTCTCCAAACCTGACTTGTTAAAATGTATAACATCTTTGAGCATTTGTCTGGGTGAAGGGGGGTTGGTACACATGTTTGGGTAATTTGATTATTAGATGTGATTGACATTGCTATGATCCCTGTGACTTATGAGCCCATGGAGGGCGTACTTGTTGTTGCTACAAGACTTTTCCCAGTGAACAAGTACATATGGGGGAATGATTAGGTCGGACCTCCATTGGGCTAAAAGCCCAATAGATCGATGTTGTGAGCCCACCAAGGGGAAAGAGAAACCAGAGGCTAGCACAAGGAAGAAAGAAGGGCGTTGCACAAGGGACACTCCGACAGACCTAGACCCAAGGGGGTTTTTCCTTTCCACCAAGACGTTGACCCTTGAGGGCCCTTGTCGTCATCATTTTGACCCCAGATGTCATCCAGTCAAGGCTTGCATTTATGAGGACGGTTTGGTGCTAGTTGGCACATGTGGCAGCATTTAGGGACTTTGGAGGCCAAACGTTTTGCATTTGAGGCCTAGCATTCCACCTTAGGGGCCTAATGTAACCCTAGAAGGGCATGACATCACCCTTGAAGATGAAATTAGGGTTTAATTATTGTCATTTATGTAAAAACTGGATTTTAAATGTAATTTGGAAATGTCGGCCTTTTTAGGACCTAATTGTAATTAAAGGTCATTGATACTGTATAAATAAGAGATAAAACTCTCATTTTTATTCATCGTTCACTCATCACACAAGTGGTGGTCTGAAATTTGGCCCTCTTTTAGGGTTATTGGCTGAAACTAAATGGTGCGCAACTTCTTGGAGAGGCATTTTTTGGTGTATCTTAGCTATTTTCATGGTGGAAAATCCTCAACTACAGTTTGAACTCGATTACTCTTGGTGACATAAGTAGAAAATCTGCATTTCTTTATTGTGAATGAATACTTATGGTGAATTTTACTTTTTCATGTCAAAGATTATGAAATTGCTTGCTTGAAACCCTAGGAGAAAGACATAAGTTATTATCCTTTTCTCTATAATTTTCTACTTGTTTAAAATTTCTCAAGGAGCACCTTGTCTAGAAGTAGATACTAGAGCCCTACCATTGTAGCACTCTAGTAACCCTATTTCTTTTCCTATTGAATATTTTATTTCAAATTTTCTAAGGAAAAGAGAAATCACTAGGGACTAATTTTCCTTACTTTCTAGCAATTATCTCCAAGACTTGGATGTTTGAGGCCTTGGGTTACCAACACCTCTCTCATCTTCTCCATCTCCTTTGACTAAGTATTATCATTGCTATTTCCCTCTAAGAGTTGTTGCTGCTATCATTGACTCCATTACCCTAGCAGGCACTAGTCTATTCACTACTAGTGATTGATTGATCAAACTACTTTCAAACTATCTTCTTTGGAACATTCACTAACTCCTACTAACCTTAGAATAGCTTAATTCACTAACCAACTTCTTGTTGTTGAAAAATATTGCTACAGCCATCTAACAGCAGCAAATTGACCTTAAAAGTGACATGTTATGCTAGCTAGACATTGCTAAATCTGCTTGTGACTATCTAATATCAATTTGCCTATTTAAAGCTACTATTTCTAGTCTTTTTTCAAGCAATTTGAAGCTTAATTATTGTGGCTGCTATCAATTTATCATTGTTGTTGTAAACTGTTGTACCGCTGCAATTTTATATCAGCTAGTATATTTTTAAAGAGTTCATTGTCTCATGAAGCACTAATATCATTTTGGTACTTGGAAAGTGCCCTTTTTCAATTTCGTTGTCTTGTTCTGGGCAGGTACACAACACTGTTCATTTGCTTCATCTCTATAAGACATAAAAGAACCCTTTGAAATTGAGTGACCTGTGAGAGGGGGGGAAACTTTCTTAAACTTTGGCCTTAGCCCTCTCAAAACCTCAGGTCACTGGGGACGTCTCCCGGTCACTATGTAATTGTTTGACATAGTGATCTTTGATGCACATGCTTAGGTGGCTCATTTATTGATTCGATTCACTTATCATGATGTTATGACTTGGATCCTTGGAGGGCTTGCTTATTTGTCTTTGCAAGACCTAGTTGGTGGACAGTTTTGGAAGAACAAGCCTAGATTGGGCTTCCATGGGGCTTGAATCCCAGAGGTGGATGGTAAGGGCATGCATGTCGGATGAGAAAGATCAAACTTGGAAGGCCTTAAAGATGACTTGGACGACATAACCTAGCCCCCACATGCCAAACATTTTGCCTAGGAGAGTCAAAACGTCACTTCTAGAGGCATGATGTCTCCTAGGGCTTTTAGGGTTTGTTGGTGTGATTGATGCATTGGCACTTGGACATATTGAGGAGAATTGGGTTTTGACCATGAAGGAAGTAACTTGGATGCTTGACATGTGGCTTTGGCAAGCCTAGCCACCCTCCTCCTACACCAACGACTTTCTCCTAGTGCCAAAACGTCCCCTAAAGGGATGACGTCCATATGAACTAGGGTTTTTCTTTATGTAAAAGTGAAATTTAAATGAATTGTTTAATATTACTTTGTTAAGGGGGCAAGATTAGGGTTATTGACCCCTAGTATTGTGGTTTACCCCTAATTATGTGGACAAACTATCTTAGAGACATTTTGTATAAATAAGAGATCATAAGATCTCTTAACATAACTCTCCCTCTTGTGAGAGGCTCTTGGACTGAAATTTTCGCTACACTTGGAGAATTTTTTCTCTTGTGCTATGGAATAATGCGTTTTGGCTATGGTTTGATGATGATGATGGTGCGCTATCTCTAGAAGGTCATTCTCTTGCTTTTGTGGAGGTTTACTTTGGCATGTAAAAGCTTTTTCTTGAATGGTATGGTCTCTCTACTTTGTTATTATCATTTGTGATTCAAGTAAGGTTGTTTTGGCCAAGGCTAGATAGGGAGTATAAGGATATACACCCCTATCCTTGTTTCCACCACTTTATCAAGCTTATTTTGCAAGGGTTTAGTTGAGGAAGTAAGAGGATTTACACCCGTCATCTTCAAACCCTAGTTAGATTACTTGCCTTGGGAAGTAAGAGGATTTACACCCCCAAAGATTTAGTAACCCTAGTTCTTTCTTCTTGACCCCATTCACCCATAACTAAAGGCACTAGTCTTTCAAGTTTTAAATCTCTCTCTTTTGGATAATGACTTGATGCCTTGGGGATTCTTCCTCCCTTAGGGCATCCTCTTTCTCCCATAAAACCTTATTTATGTACTAACTTGTTTCCTACAGCCATTAGGCTGCAAAAAACTCTAACCCTAACCACTAATATCTCACAAACTAACCCTCTAACTTTGTTAGCTTAACCTATTAACCTAGGAGCATCTATTGGGCTAATTTTGGAACTTTTTGATGTTCAGATTTGTTGTTGTACTTCATTGAATCCTATAGCCATAAGGATGACACCCTACTCCAGAAATTTACTTTTATGACAACCATCTTTATTCAATCTTAAAGTGTTATTTTCAATCCACATTGGTTACTAGTTGTATTGTTGACATTCCTAACCTAAGTAACAGGATACGTTCCCCCCCCCTCCGTGTCGCGTGTCCAACGAATCGGACACGTGTCCGATTCATGTCAAGTCCGTGTCATGAGCGCGTGACACGCACCTAAATCGTGTCCAACACCACTCAAATTCGTGTCCCGAAATTAGGACATGTGTCCCGCAGAAAGGAAGCCCGCGGCCTTCAAAAACGGTTTTAATTTTGTTTTTTTCTCATTTTGCAAACAGGTTGGAGTAGCAAGAAAGGGTTAGAGAGCAGCAAAAGGCTTTGGTAGAGTGTGAGAAGGGATTCCAAGTGCCAAGCAAGTGGATTTGTCCACCATTCTTCAAGATATTTTCTACAGTAGCCATCTAATAACTTTGCTACAGCAATCATGGCTCAATCATCAAGGGCAGCTGGAAGAGGGAAAAAGAAAGGGAGGGATTTTCCCACTAATGTTGTCCCTCCTCCTTCATTTTCAACAGGGTCAGCTAGTGTTCCATCTGCTAGAAGTGAGGCTGCAGCAACAAGTTCAGAGGCTGAAAAAYGTGATGTTTTAGCAAGGCAGCAAGTTCAAAAATCAAAGTATCCATTGTGGAAGTATGTCACAAGACATCAAGGGCCCGGGTCCAAGTTAAAGGGGGGAGGTAATATTCTTTGGACATGTAGTTTTTGCAAAACTCAATTTACAAGCACCTACTACTGAGTAAAAGGCCATTTGTTGGGCACACCTTGTGGAATTGGAGCATGTCCAGGAGTGAATGCATCCAAACGAAGAGAACTCGAAACTTCGAAAGAGAGGCCAATGTTGGCAAGGGGATTGTGGCAGCAGCATCTAGGAAAACCAAGAATGAAGATCCTCTTCCATTCTTGAGGAACCCATCTAGAAAATACCCAATTGGGGGTGGGAGTGCAAAAACAAGAAAGAGGCATGCAATGGGTCCAATGGACAAGATATTTCAGCAAGAGAGGCGAGATGAGTTGGATCTTACCATTGGGTTTTTTTTCTATCTCAACTTCATCTCATTTAATGTTGCACGGTCTCCTTTGTTTATTGAGA
>ML787697.1:9574-21185 GCA_009831015.1 Picea engelmannii | reverse complement strand
TACCATGATACCTCGGACCAATTACCTCATGGAGCAAGAGCCTTTTCTGATGCAAGCCCAAGCCGGTAGTGATGGAGGCTGGTACTGCTGGCAGGACAAGTCTGGCTGAGAAGAAGAAGATGGCTCCTCCAGGACCATGCTCAAGTCGCTCCTGCTCTCGTACTCCATGTCTAGGACCATGTGGGCCTCGAGACATGATCTCCTAGTTATCCCTAGATATCGGGGATAACAGGCTCGAAGGCCTATATGTTATTGAGAAACAATAGAAACCCTAAACATCCAAAAACCTAACCCTAGGAGATGAAACGCCAGAATATGGGCCTCGTCGGAGTAAATTGGTACATCAATTTCCCAGGGTCATAACATTTGCATACTATCTCCGTTTGACACGTATGATACATCGTTAGAAAGATCTATCCGAGGACTACAACTATTGACAGTGAATATCATGGTCCAAAACGGACTAATATTCATCGATCGGATGATGCCCAAAAAACGTCATTTAGGGCCTCAAAAGGACTCTGAAAGTTCAAGACCCGAAAAACTGCCAAAAATAGTAAATTGTGCTACAATTAAGGAAACTGAAAAACTGAAAGAAACAATGGTGGGGGTTCAAGTGGAATAGGCGGGTGGCCACCAATATCCACCTAGATCACATCTTCTTCATTAAATGCCATCAACCACAACCAACTATGGAGCGCACTCAGCCTCCAAAACCTCATTCCAAACACACATCAACCATAACATCAACCATCATATATCCAATTGCTACATAACATATCATTTCCCATCTCAAAATCGAATCGGCATCCCACATGGATATCATAACTATTATATTCCCATCAAACACTTAGCACCAAAATAAACATGTCCCACATACTTTGCTAGTAGAGGATTACCATTCCATATAATAATCAATTGCCCATATATATAACAATAATATCCCATAAGTTTGCATGTGGCTTGTACTTAGAGTTTGAATAATATATCAAAGTCTAAATGTAGAAAGAGTAAACTAAAATGTCTAATAAAATAAACATTTTCTCCCTTTAAAATCAATTTGCTAACACATCTAACATCCATTAATTGCACATAGAATCAGGGTAGGCTCTTTTCTTTTACTTTTAAACCATGAAAATCTTCTTGTAAGGTAATCATGAGTGCAGCTTGAAGATGTTAACAAGAGGAATCATTTTTCTCCCTTATTACTGTTCTAAAGGTGTCCCACCTATTTAGTATTTTTAATAAATATATATAAGCAATAATGCATTGCAAGTCATTTGCAGGCAGGAATTTCATGTTGTGCTTTTTTGGGCGTCAACAGGCATGATACAGAATGTCCACCCTTGTTGAGAGGGAGGTATGTTGTTTTCTTCTCATGTCGGTTAACCCCTCTGGCCAAGGGTTCCCTAGATCAGTCATGTGAGGTGACTGAGAGGGTAATGCATTGTTGATCCTGATGAGAGAAGAAACATCACATGCATAGTCTTGAGGACTATGGGAGTAGCTTCGTGCTACTGGATGAGACTATGACTATGGTTGATGGCATTGTAGTAGTTGTGTGCTACTAGTTGATTGTTGCATAGTTATAGAGACATCGACTATGATTATGGTTGATGGCATTGTAGTATTTGTGTGCTACTAGTTGATTGTTGCATAATCATAGGTATGACTATGGTTGATGGCATTGCAGTAGTTGTGGGCTACTACTTGATTGTTGCATAGTCATATGGATGACTATGGTTGATGGCATTGTAGTAGTTGTGTGCTACTAGCTGATTGTTGCATATTCATGGAGGTTGCAGACTATGATTATGGCTAATGGCATGGTAGTAGCTTTGTGCTACTAGTTGATTGTTGCATAATCATAGAGACTGTGATACTGCATGGTGATAGCTTGTGTAGCTATCAGTTGATTGTAGGAGAGAGACATTATGTCTCTGGATAGTAGTTGTGTGCTACTTGCAGTGATTACGTACCACTGAATAGTAGTTGTGTACTACTATGGATCGACACAGTCGTGTTCTACTGGATGGCATTGTAGTAGTTGTGCGCTACTAGTTGATTTCCATGGAGACTACCAGTTCACATTGGGAGTAGCTGTGTGCTACTTGATTGCAGAGATTGTGACAGATGATTTGAGCTATCGATGGCATTGTAGTAGTTATGTGCTACTAGTTGATTGTAGAGTAGTCAGTGGACTACTAGATGAAGACATCATGAAAGATACCTCCCTAGCTAAGAGGGAGTGTTGATGTCTGGTAGCTGCAGGAAGAACTTTCCCTCTTAGATGACCTTTCTTAGATGCAGAGAAGATTCTGGAAGCAAGAGATCCATTGGACAGATGTTGAAATACCCCAGAAGAGAAGTCGGCCCAGAAGAATAAAGAATAATGAAAAGACACCTTCCCAGAAGAAAATTCAGCCCAGCTAGAAGGACAGGAAGACTATAAATAAGGAGGCGCCTTAGCTCATTTTTTCACTCACTCACACTCTCTCAGCTACATAGAAGTAAGGTGCAAGTTTGGAGAAGGTGATGCAGTTGCTGCAGTAACAGAGTTTCTTCTTGTTCAGTCTTTCTGGTATCTCTCTCTTGTGCGTTACTCTTGGTATTGGTGCGCTATCTTGGCATTATGTTGTTGTTGCAGCAGTGGTGGTATTTTTGGTTGAGATAGCCTTTGAGTTAGGGTTTTTCTCTTTGGACTTGCTTTGTGAACGAAATCTATCTAAGAAAGGTTGTTGGGTTTCTACCCCATTTCGGGTTTTCCAAGAATAAATCTCTTGTGTTATTTTTGTCTCTTGTTTATGCTGCTATTGCTCAGTACATGATATATATGTTAATGGTAATGAAGTAAAAGAACACTAGTAACTCTAATGCTCTATAAATAAGGAAAATCTAACAAGACCAACCCCAACTATGAAATCTAAATCATCCATAGTGTTTAACCAAACCCAAAACCTGCAATATCAGTCGATATAGCCATCATTTTCAATGCAGCAATAAAATCATATCATCTCTATGCGGATGGGAGGGTCTTCCTTAATTTTTCCAACCAACTAAATACAACGAAAAAATAACCTATGAAGAAAGGAAATAAAAAGAGATAGAAACCAAATCAGGAAAACAAAAACCAAAGTATAACACTAGACAAACTAAACAAAACAAAACATAGTATGGCCATGCTAACTTACTCTCAACCCAAATACTTAACAAACACAAATAAATAACAAGCATATGAATAGCAAAAGAAAACGAAGAAAATACAAAGAAACAAAAATTGCAACCAATGGTCATCAATAAAAACAATAGAAACAAGATTCAACTCTACTCTACTCTACTTATCAACCCTGTTATCCCCGCTTTTTAGGGATAACTAGGAGATCATGTCTCGTGGCCCAAAGGTCCTAGACATGGAGTACCGAGAGCAGGATTGACCTGAGCATGGCCCTGGAGGGCCCATCCTTTTCTTCTTCCATCAACTTTATCTTGTCAGCAACAGTAGCATCCATCACCATCAGCTTGGTCTTGTAACAGAAGAGGTTTTTGCTCCATGAGCTAATTGGTCCAGGTATCATGGTATGTGTCACTTTTGGTCATTGAAACCTTTAAATATATGCATCTAATTCTTTTTATCTCTAACAACTGCTTGGATCTTACATTAGCCCACTTGACCATGCTTGGGGAAATTGACAGGGTGCCCTAGCAAGCTTATGCCCATAGGTCTTGGTTTGCCACTGGGGGGGTTTCTGAAAAGCCATCGTCCGCTCCCATCATAGCACCATTGTTTCATCTTATCTCCCGCTCATTTATCCCATTCCCCTTGTCCGGGCATTGGGTTGACCTATTTGTAGGATTGCACCTTATCTCGTGGGAAGAAGGGGCTAAAGGCCCAGAAGGTAAAAGCAGCTGGTAAAAGACAAAAGCCTAAAAAATGAAACCTCGAGATGCTTCACCCAGGGGTCCCCGAGAAGGCAATAAAAGGCCTCTCAGCAAGAAACAAGAGGGACCCAAAAAATAACAAACAAGACCTAGTCAAAGGATAGGGGATCTCATCACGAACCAGCCTATTAGGTTCATGGGTACCTAACAGTATGACATTGCCACCATCTGGTTACCACGCCAGGGCAGTGACTTTGGTTGTATGGCCAAGGGAAAGGGGGTCTCATCACGAGCCAACCTTCTCAGCTTTGTGAAAGTACTTGTGGGTAACACTGTTAGCTCTGGTCACCATGCCAAGGCAGTGTCCTTTGGTCAACCCTTGAATAAAAAAATAAAAAATAAATAAAAAAAAAAAAAAAAGAATAAAGGCAAGAACGGGCTTGGAAAAAATGTATCCATGACAGGTACAGGTCGCCTTCTACAAAGGCACCCACAGATAACATTATGCATCTTGGGCCTTCACTGCACCCACATGTCTGGACATCCCCTAGCCACATCACCTCACTTACATGGCTTGGATGAAATCTTCCTAGAAACTTTCCTTTTCTTGTGGATACTAGCCGAATAGGACATTTTGTCTTTTTCTCCAATCTTGTATTGCAGGTTTTTGTAATGTCTTTGAGCTATTGACTGATGTATTAGGGTTTTATGCATATGTTTAAAAATATTGATGATGAGATGTGATTAACATTGCTATGATCCCGGTGACTGATGAGCCCATGGAGGGAGTAGCTTTTGATGTGCAGGACCATGCCCGACGGACAGGTACCATTTGGACTGGTACACATGGGGAGATGACCAGTTCGGACCTTCATGGGGTTGAAGAACCCACCAGATGGATGTTGAGACCCCATCAGGGGGTAGAGACAGGATGGAGATGGATCAGGGCTTTTGCATCGAAGAGGAAGAGGACGTTCCACCAGAGACACTCCGGCAGGACTAGACCTGGGGGGAATGACCCCTTTTCAGTGGAACGCCAACCTTGGAAGGCTTGGGACGTCTCCATCTTCACCATGATGTCATCCAGCTGCATGGATATTTTTGGACACAAACTGGGCAGCAGTGGCACGTGTGGTATGTTGGAGAGGCCCCTGGGGGGCTAACGTTTTGCTCCTAGATGCCTCATTTGCCCTAGAAGGGGCTAGCGCCTCCCTTGAAGGGGCTTTTAATCTCTTTGTAGCTCAATTAGGGTTTTAATTTGACAATTTAATGTAAAAACAGTATTATTTTGGTATTATGGCCTTGTCGGCCTTTTTATGACCTAAAAAGTAAAATTAGGTCATTGATACACTATATATTGAGGGTTTTGACTCTCATTTTATCATCAATTATCACTCACTCATTAGTGAGGTCTGATTTTAGCACCCTATTGGGGTTTTGGCTGATTTAAGAAAGGCGCACTTGTTGAAGGAAGACTTTTTTGGCATTTATGGTGTTTCTATTGAAGGAAGGTTTTACAACTAGGGTTTGCATGGTTATTTCTTCATGAATTGTAAGTGTTTTTCTGCAAAACTTCTTATTGAATGGTTGTAGTCTAAATTTCTTGCACATTACTTATAAATTTGATGAATCAAAACCCTAGGTGACAAGCACATTTAATTGGTCCTTGTCTCATGTCCCTTGGTAGAGAAATTTCCAGCCATTGAAGAAGAATGAGAGAGCCTAGCCATAGCTACACTCTCATTTCTTCTTCTCCCTTAGCTAGATGTACTATCCAGAAGCCAAAGAGAGTGAGATGTCCTTGGCCTAGTTCTCCTACACCAGGGCCATGCCATTCTAGGGTTTGCTGAAAAGGCCTTGCTGTAGCAACACCTTGCCTCTTCAAACCCTCATGCTTTGGTTGTCTTTGCTTTATCTTCAGCTAGTCATTTTGCCAATTTGATCTAAAGAAGGAGGAGAGAGCACGACCCTTGCTTTAGCAACACCGGAGTGAGCCCTCTCTCCCCTAGGGTTTCATTTATGAAGCCCTGCTATTGCAGCACTTCAGAACCCTTCCCTCTAGTCTTTAGTCACCCTCCTTCAACTCTTGCGTCCTTCTTATTGACTCCATTAAACCGTAAGGCACTGATCTAAGCCTCCAGCGTTGAAGTGATTTGATCCTAAACATTCTCAAAATACTATTTTTTTATTTATTTGAAACCCTAGTCCTATTGTTGCTATCATCATTGGCTATTATCATCATTGTGTAGCAACGTTTTGCCTTATAAGCAATTGAATGGTGTTTAAAGCATTTATTGAATGAAGGATTGATTGGATATATTGATTGCTACATCATTTTGGTATTTATTGGTGGAGTGATATTATTTCATTGCTATATTGACAAACATTGACTTCGTCAATATTTATTGTTATAATTGCTTATATTTTGAATTAGCAGATGATCTTTGATATATGAACTACTAACCAAGATTTGCACGTATAAGTTTCTTGTTTCTTTGTCCCGGACAGGTGCTTTTCTTCTTCTTTGGTTACTTCTTAATATTGGTTGTTTAGCCGGATCTTTTGCTCAGTGGTGACTTGTGAGGGGGGATTTACACTTTTGCCTTATCATCTTTCACCTTCTCAAAGCTCCAGGTCACCAGGGACGTCTCCCTTGGGCCTTACCACCCAGAATAGAAAGAACCATCCCATTGAGGTGACATTGGGTGGGATTGGTTCTTGTTACGCCAATTTATCCCTTTATCTTCTGACCTATTACCATAAATACAAACTGTGCGATAACAAACCCTAAAATGTATCTACGGTGAACCAATGATGCCATACAGTCCTCTCTACAAAATGTATCAAGTTTCCGATTGATTTCCACAATCCATCACATGTGGGTTTTATGAACATTGGCAATGTAAACTATTCAAATCAATCCATATAACACTTACGCACACCATTTCCATCAACCTCTACCATCCAACCTTGCCTCGTGCTTCTCTCTAACACATTTGAGTACTTTCATCAAAGCTCTTTCCCCTACATTGCATTGCAATCAAAAACTAAATAAATAGAAAATAATATACTATGTTTTTGAATTCAAATAAATAAAGACACATGATATAATAATGTAGGAGCAAATAAATTAAATTCAACATGCATGGAACCAAATATACCCCCTCCTCCTCCTTTGCCTCAACCGATGGCACCTGAGAAATTTGCATCATCCATTGTATTTAACCATTGAATTGAAATAAAAAACACACACAAGATATAATGATATAAGAAAAAATAAATTAAAATACACCTACATGGAACCAAATATACCCCCTTCCCTCCTTTGCCTCAATTGACTATGCCTATGAAATCTACATCATCCATAGTGTTTAACCAAACCCAAAACCTGCAATATCAGCTAGCGTAACCATTATTTTCAATGCAATGATAAAATCATCTCCTCTCTGTGTGGATATGAGGCTCTTCCTTAATTTCTCCAACCAAATAAATAAAAAACAAACTTTGAAGAAAGAAAACAAAAATAGATGGGAAATCAAATAGAGAAACAAAGACGGAAGTACAACACATGAAAAACTAAACCAACCAAAATAAATTAGCATGGGCATGCTCACTTAACTCTCAACCCAACTATGTAGCAAACACATATAAATAATAAACATAGGAATAGAAAAAGAATGAAGAAAACACAAAAACAAAAACAAAAACATCAATGCTAATCAATAAAAACAATAGAAACAAAATTCAACTCTGCTTTGCTCTACTTATCAACCCCAAAATGTATCCATGGCGAACCAATGATACTCTACAATCTTCTCTGCAAAATGTGTCAAGTTGCTGACTAAATTCCACAACCCATAACATATGGGTTGTCTGAACACTAGCAATGTAAAATATTCAAGTCGATCCATTTAATGCCCTACAAAACCATATATGGCATACAAATAAATACACAAATTATACTAACATAAAATTTAGTTCCAGTAACTCTGATTGGACCTGTTATCGCACAGTTTGTAGTTAGGATAATGGATTGATGAAAAGAGGTCAAACTGGCGTAACTGAACCAATCCCACCCACTGTCACCTCGATGGGAAGGTTCTTTTTGTTTAGGGAGGTAAGGCCCAAGGGAGACGTCCCCGGTGACCTGGGGTTTTGAGAAGGCAAAAGGCTTAAGAGCTAAAAGATAATTTCCCCCTCACAAGTCACCACCTGATCAGAAAGTTCGGCTTATAGCCAATAATGATAACCGGAAGTAATAACCAAGAAGTATCCATGCCCGAGAACAAAGCAACAATGAAACTATATGTGCAAGCTTGCTTGCTGGTTAGTACTTCATATAATCAATGACTTTCTGATAATAAGCAATTGAGCAATAATATTGATGAAGTAAATCAATGTTTACACTATAGCAATGATTACAATATCACTTCTCAATAAATGATAAAGAAACGTGGCATTCAATGTAACAAAATCAACACTTCATAGACAATGCCTTAACCAACCATTCAATTGCTTTAAAAGTAAAACGATAGCCGCACAAAAGTGTTTATAGCACAAGAAGATGACGGCAACACTAGGGTTAGTAGAATTAGTCTAGGCTAGGGTTAGTAAGAGTTAGGGTTTTTTCAAAGTATTGGAAGTTTGTTTTATGATCAAGTTACTCAATACACAAGGCCTTAGATCAGTGCGTTCATAGGGTATATGGAGTCAAAAGAGGACGCAAGGGCTGAAGAATTAAGTGATAATGATGAAACTAAAGACGAGAGTTAAACTTTGAGCTGTTGCTATGGCAAGGCCTCAAAGATGAAACCCTAGGAGAGAGAGGCTCACTTTGGTGTAGAAACCCTAGGTCTCAGTGCTCTCTCCTCCTTCTTTAGATCAATGGCAAAAAAAGGCTAGCTCAATGATTGAATAAACTAAGACGAGAGTTTGCAAGTGATGTCTTGCTAAAGCAAGGCTTCAATAAGCAAATCCTAGGGAAAATCACCTCACCAAGGTGTAGAGACCTAGGCCTTTGGTGAGTTTTCTCCTTCTTAGCTCAACAGATAAAAAAAAACGACTAGCAAGAGGAAGATGGATAGAGTGTTTTTATGGCAAGGCTCTATCCTCTTCAACAAACCAAATGGCTAAAAATCTTGATGGGGACATGAGACAAGGACATTAACTAGTGCTTGTCACCTAGGGTTTGAATCAACAAAATATAAATACATATGCAAGTCAATGAAACTAAAACCATTCAATTAAGAAGTGTTTGCAGAAATTCACTTACATAAACCAAAAAACCATGTAGCAAAACCCTAGTTGTAACACCTTCCACCAAGAGAAATGCCAAAAATGCCAAGTAAAATCTTCCTTCAACAAGTGCGCCTCACAATTTCAGCCAATAACCCCAAAAATGGCGCAAATTTCAGACCTCACTAACGAGTCTGTGAGAGATCATGAAAAAATGAAGGTAAAAACCCTAAATTTATACAATAGCAATGACCTAAATTACATTTTAGGTCATTAAAAGGCCGACAAGGCCAAAATACCAAAATCATACTCTTTTACATTAAATGCTTAAATTAAAACCCTAATCAAGCAATAGAGAGACGTCATACCCTTTCTAGGGTGACATTAGCCCCTTGTAGGGAAAATGCAGCCTCCTGGAGCAAAACGTTAGCCCTCATTGGGTTTCTCCAAGCTGCCACACGTGCCAAATTTGCCAAAGTTGCCTCCCAAAACGTCCATACTGTTGGGTGACGTCATGGGTATCCTGGGAGACGTCCTGGGCCTTCCAAGGCCAACGTTCCTGTGGAGAGGGCTCAACCCCCCTAGGTATAGGTCTGCTCAGCTGCCTCCCAAAACGTCCATACTATTGGGTGACGTCATGGGTATCCTGGGAGATGTCCTGGGCCTTCCAAGGCCAACATTCCTATGGAGAGGGCTCAACCCCCCTAGGTACAGGTCTGCTCAGCTGCCTCTGGTAGATTCTTCTGCTCTTCCCTGGTACAAACGCTCTGCCCTGTCTCTCCCCCCTGCTGGGGTCTCAGCATCCATCTGGTGGGCTCTTCAACCCCATGGAGGTCTAAACTGATCATCTCCCCATGTCTACCTGTCCAACATGGTACTTGTCCATCGGGCATGATCCTGCACATCAACAACTACGCCTTCCATGGGCTCATAAGTCACAGGGATCATAGCAATGTCAATCACATCTAATCATTAATATTTATTAAACATGTGCATAAAAACCCCTTTACCCCAATCTAGTGCTCAGAGACATTATACGAATCTGCAATGCAAGCTTGCGGAAAGTGACAAGACGTCCTATTGGGCTAGAGTCTACTGGTAGAGGGATGTTTCTGGAAAGGATCAAATCCAAGTCATGTAGGTGGGTGAGGTGGATGGGGAAGCCTAGGAAAAAGTTGCAGTGATAGCAGGGATGGCTTACCAGTGGGTGCCTCTATGGAGGGTGAGCTGCACCTGTCATGGATGCAAATATTTCCAAACCCATTCATGCCTTTTAATCTTCATTTTTTCCAAGATGCTAATCAAAGGACACTGCCCTGGCTTGGTGACCAGTGGTGCCAATGTTAGCCACAAACATTTTACGGAAATGAAAAGGTTGGCTCGTGATGAGACCCCCTTTCTCTTGGCTATGCCACCAAGAGCCACTACCCTGGCGTGGTGACCAGATGCTGGTAGTGTCATACCGCTAGATGCTCACGGACCTGATAGGTCGGCTCATGATGAGACCTCCTATCCTCTAGCCAGGTCTTGTCTTATTGGTTTTTATCTTTTTATTGCTTTTTCTCTCAAGAAGATAGTCAAGGGACACTGCACTGGCTTGGTGACTGTTATCGCACAATTTGTTGGAAAGGTTTAGGTAGCTTGGATTCAAGGCTCAAACTGGCGTAACAGGAGCTTCCCCACCCACTGTCACCTCGATGGGGAGCTCTTTCTATTCTGGGTGGCTAATCCCAAGGGAGACGTCCCTAGTAATCTGGGGTTCTGAAGGAGAAGGATCAAGGTTTAATGTTTCAAAGGTTATGGTAAGCCTTCCCTTCACAGATTACTGCCAAAATGATAGTCAAAAGAAGGTAATTCCACTGAGAAAGGCACCTGTTTGCGAGACAAGTCAAAAGAAACTAAAACGTGCTGCAGTGGTTAGTACTTCAAAACATTAATGACTACCTTTATCATATATGAGCATTAATGAAAATAATTATTGACGAAGTCAATGATTGCAATAAAAGCTTATATTTTATGTCACTTCTCAATAAACACAAAATGATAATAGCATTCAATGTATAAAATCAACCTTTATGTGATCACAATGCAATAAATATGCTCATATATAGATATTCTTGCTGCGTCACTATTGCAGATTTAGGGTGACGTCAGCCCTAGTATTAGGTCAAAAATGAAGACAATAAGAAGAACATTTTGTCAAACAAGCTTATGAATGTAATCAACAACTCAAGGTCTATCAACAAGATGGCTATACCACAACGTTCTAAGGCCAAACAAGAGTTTTAACAGGTATGACGTCACCTATATTGTTGTTGGTTAGTTTGATAGGTTAGCTAGTCAAAGACGTCGACGTTTTGACAAATCAACCAATGAAAATGCCTAAAACCTCTATGGCTATCAAGAGATGAGTCAGCCGCAACTTTTAGTCCAAACACAAGTTTAAAATAGGCAAGACGTCATCATCAATTAGGGTTAGTCTAGACGCTAGGGTTAG
>ML787696.1:510754-527104 GCA_009831015.1 Picea engelmannii | reverse complement strand
ATCCTTGGGGAAGTTGAGGATTTTCCTCCTTCAGTTGAGGATCTGCCCTAAGATCATGGTTGGACTAGGGATTCGAATCCAACTGCCTTCCAAGAATGAAAGGATCCTTCCCCCATTCATCTCAACAACTTAACTACTGCCCAAAATAGGTAGTGCTCCCTCAAAAGGGCCATCAGAGCGTTGTAGCGCTCCCTAGTAGGCTTTAAGGGGGTGCTAACGCTCTCAAAATCCACAACGCTCCCTCAAAAGGGCCAGAAGAGATTTATAACGCTCTCGGACAGTGTAAGGGGGAGCGTCAGCGCTCCGAGAAGAGGTATAGGGGAGCACTCTCCTTTAAAAGCTTAGTTTTTTTAGTGTTTTCATATGGCAAAAGGTTCATGAGCCTGCTGACTCATTTCTCCTCTTCCAAATAAAATGTTTGAGGTGTTTCAAGTGTCCTCCTCATGTCGTTATAGGCACGACATAAGCATCATGACAGTATGCTTTCTTTAACACTTGTGACACTTGTGAGCAAAGTGCGACACTTGCAACCCTTGTAATGATGACACTTGCGATAGTTGAGAGGATCATGCAACACTTATGACACTTATCGAAGTGAGAAATATTGAGGTGTAATAAATTCCCCCCCAAAGTATGAAGTTAGAAGATGCAAACTGATAACTGAAATTCTTTGTAGACTTTCAAGCAAGGGTATAGACATAGAGAACCTGACAAAAGATACACACAAACATCCAACAAATATTATGACATGTTTCAAACCCAAGGCAGGCATACCTATGCTTGGGTGATCAAGACTTGTAAGATATGGCTGCCATAAAATACACTGCGGATCCATAATTATATTGATAAAAAGGTATAGCCATTGAAAATACACTGTGGATCTATATGCTTATGACATGAAATGATCATAGCCACGAAGAATACACAGTGGATATACGAGATGACAAGACATAGCCACGACCAATACAAAGTGGATCTATGTAACAGTATACGTGTCATTGTTCAAAAGAAACTCCTTCGCAACCTGGGCAAAGTACATATCAAAGTGATCACTCAACCCAAGGTCTTCTTACCGATCCCAATGTGGTATGAATCTAACCATGTGAATGGATGTTCTGATGTCGAACATGGTAGAAACCACTTGATTACCGGTCAATGATGTAAACCGTAAACAAGCGCGAGGGATATCACCATTAATGTCAATGATTCCCAAGGTACCCTAGCACATTCCAACAAATGTGAATGGATGAGATGAATTCAAACATTCGCAGAATCATTCGATCAGAGGTCAATGATGTAAACCTATTGTCGAATGTGAGGAGGCCTCCATTAAGGCATGCAGGTCCCAAAGTACTAACTGGTTTATAAGTCTAATTCCTGGATAATGTGTTGAAGTCGACAGGGATAGACTCGTCGAAGGAGGGCCTTGATGTATCCCCCATCAACGACACGAAACGAACATAGAGATGTAATTGGCAGATCAAATGGATGTAGACTGACACGGGTTTTGAGGCAAGATATTTGGGATGGTTGACTCTCGAGGCGGATACTTCCCTTGAACACTAAGGCACAATAGCAAAACATGACATGGACCAAAACTTGGTGATGCAGTGGATGTTGTGACTTGCGTTGGGTGACCCAAAGGAGTGAAATAAACTCAAAGGATTGGCTCAGTGCAGAGGTTCAACAGGTTATAATGCATGCATATGACAAAGTGTCATGTTCAAGGGCGACTCTAAGAATTACTTGGTAATGTTCTCAAGAAACTACTTGGCTTGCTTCTTTCAAATTTTCCCCCATCCAGATAGACAAGTACCTCTTTTTTATTTAATGAGCTCGAGGAGGATAACACATGCTCGATATAACTCACCTTCGGTAAGTTCCTCTTCCTTTGTTTAACGAACTGGAAGAAGTAAGGGTTTGATCCCATATGGGCCTATCGATGTTTTGTTTAATGAGTCCAAAGAAAGAAAACTCGAAGGTTTTTCATGATTATAGAGTCTGGAAAAACACTTAAAAGATAACTCTCTCAATTCATTTTTCGTACAGTAGTCTGACGAGACCGAAAAAGAGATAAACTATCACTCGAAAGACGCCCTTTAGAACCTTTTAACGAGTGTGAAAGGAAGCAAGGTCACTCGACGATCTTTTCATATTTAGAGAGTCTAAAAAGAGTTTAAAGATGACTCCAGGAGGTTCCTTTTTCGTGTGTCCATGCGGGTCTGAAAAAGAGATAAAAGTCTACCCAGATACATTCTCATGTATTTACGAGAACGAGAAAGAACAAAGACTAAGATAGCTAAGCCACCAGTTGAATCCCTAGTCCAGCCATGATCTTAGGGCAGATCCTCAACTGAAGGAGGCAAATCCTCAACTTCCCCAAGGATATCTCAAGTGGTTAAAGCCTCTCCAAGGCTATATAAGCAAGCTTTCTAATGGTCAGAATATGTAGTGCTCCCTCAAAAGGGCCATCAGAGCCTTGTAGTGCTCCCTAGTAGGCTTTAGGGGGGCACCAGCACTCTCAAAATCCATAGCGCTCCCTCAAAAGGGCCAGAGGAGCTTTATAATGCTCCCAGACAGTGTAAGGGGGAGCGTCGGTGCTCCCAGAAGAGGTATAGGGGAGCGCTCTCCTTTAAAAGCTTAGTTTTTTTAGTGTTTTCATATGGCAAAAGGTTCATGAGCCTGTTGACTCATTTCTCCTCTTCCAAATCAAATGCTTGATGTGTTTCAAGTGTCCTCCTCATGTCGTTATAGGCATGACATAGGCATCATGACAGTATGCTTTCTTTAACACTTGCAACACTTGTGAGAAAAGTGCAACACTTGCGACCCTTGTAATGACGGCACTTGCAACAATTGAGAGGATCATGTGACACTTACGACACTTATCGAAGTGAGAAATATTGAGGTGTAACAGTAGCATCCTTCCATTGTAGCAATAAAATTGGGAAGTCGATGCTTCCAATGAATGTATTCTTTGATATATAAGAAATCATTTTGTGGTTTTATCCATTTGGGTTTCCACGTAAATACTGGTGTATTGTGTATTTGATGTGACGTTTCTTATGTTTATATTCTCATGATATATTGAATTACATCACAGATGATACATTTATGATATACTGCTGATAAAATTGAAGTTTATATATTGTGGTTAAAAGTGGTAAAAGTTATCATATTGATTCCCCCCCTCTCAGTATTCCAACAGGCCCAAACTCACATTAGGCCTAAAATAAAAAGTTTACTTGGTAAAGCAAAGGCCAAAACAATGAGCTAAACTCGGGCTTATGATTTTTTTTTAAATAAAAATTTAAATATATGTCTAATAAAATTTTAACACAATTTCCTACTTCATTAATAAAATTTATAAAACAAATGTCTACCATGCCTAATCATTTTTTAAAATATATTTGCATTGTACATTTCAATTACGTTTTTCACCTAAAACAATGCTATAATTAAAAATTTCAATCATAATTTCAATTTTATTATTTCCATGTTTGGTTCGACCACTATTTATATGGGTTCTTTAACCTAAAAACTATTATCAAACAATATTAAAAATATTTTTTCGGAAAGAACACCACATTGTTTGCTAAAATTTGTATTGGGTGTTATGATAGTGATAGAGCTATGTTTCTTAGGGACTGTAGATGTGACCACATTCTACAACAAGAAGAACATCAATGTGTCGGTGCGCTACTGCAACAACATAAATGAGACATGTGGTGGACTCTGCATAATCTCAAAGGAAGAGTTGTGTACGTGTCGAGTGATGTCAATGTATTAATAATTGATATGATAACTGTGTGGAATTTGAGTGAAGCAAGCTTGAGTTACCCACATGGATGGAGGTGAGTAATAGATGGTTGGTTGGATCAAAATTGTTTGGTCTCAGTGGAATGCATAGGGATCTGTTGATTGATTTGTACAATAATACAATCTGAAACTTATGTATAATAATGCTAAGTTAGATCAAAATTAATTTGTCTGTAATCCCGTGAATGCCCAGTCCATAGTGTTTTAGAAAATTCAATACTGGAGGAAATATCAAGATGATTCTCAATAATGTGAATCTATAGTGGGATATTTTGTTTGTCGTTAAAAAGTAAATTCCACCGGATGTAAACTTTAGTTTAGGTCTGTTGTTCAATTTTTATACAATAATATTGTCCAAAGTGCCTACTCCATAGTGCTCCTAAAAATTCAAGGCTGAAAGACATTGACATCAATAATATCAAGATAATCCTTGATAATGTGAGGTTGTATTTGGATTTATTTTTGTCATTAAAAATAAGGGTTTGCAAACTTCCACCGGATGTAAACTTTAGTTCAGGTTGATGCTTTGGTGATTGTGTCATTTAAAGTGATACATGGAAACATGACATACAATTTATTTCAGGTTGATGCTTTGGTGATTGTGTCATTTATAATGCTACATGGAAAAATTTATATGTGGTAAATTAAAGTTAAAAAGGAAGTTTAAAAAAAACAATGAATCCTAAAGTTTTAATTATACATGGAAACTCGATGTAAACTTTATTTCAGTTTGATGCTTTGGTGATTGTTTAATTTATAATGCTACATGGAAAAATTTAAATGTGTAAATTAAATCTTTAAAAGGAAGCTTAAAGACAACAATGAATTCTAAAGTTTAATGTGACTGTGTCGATTTAAGATATATGATTAAGTTATTTATATTTTTCAATTTTTAACAATTTGAACTTCTAATTAATGATAATACCTTAAATAATTGGAAACCAACTTTGTAATATATATCTATATTTTTGTAATTTTTTTATATGCAACTTTGCACATGGAAATCTTGTAATAAAAAACGTTTTAAGTGCAACCTTGCAGGTCTGGCATTGGTTGTGATGTCTTGTGGCATTGATATCGTTTAATGTTGGGTTGAAGATTCAAATCTAGATGAAGTATCGACATTATGTAATATAAATTAATTAAATTATTTTTTGGTGTGTGTGTTTGAACAAACTGCATAGATTGAACCCACATTACAATCCTTGGACTTACACGTAGAAATATTGTAATAGAATTTTTTTTGTATGTAACCTTGCAAATCTGTGATTTTCTAAGATGTTTATTTTGGCATCGATATTTTTTAATGTTGGGTTGAAGATTAGGATCTAGACAAAGTATCGACATTGTCTAATATAAATTAATTAAATTATATTTTGGTGGTGTGTTAGACTGACCACCATTATCATCCTTAGACTTGTTATGATTACTTGCTCGAACAAACTACGTAGGTGGAGAATGGATTACAATCCGTGAAGGTAGGGACTTGTTGTTGTGCAGCTCATCTTGTTAATATATTTTCAATAAATTTAGTTGGTTAAATCGAAGGAAGAATCAATATAGAGGCTTCTAAGATACCACATGCTCCTGATAATGGTAGATTCTTGTTTCAATAAATTCGATGTTATCTTAATAAAAGAGATGGATTGAGAGTGGATTAAGATGCTCCCAAATTCTAAGAGATGATTAGAACAACAAATTTGAGAACTAGTTAACCAATTTTAGAAAAGTTAGAGTTGGATGTTTATGTGATATTGAAATGGGTTTGAAGTTACATATTTTAACTTCATTAAAATTTTGAAAACAATGTTTGTCACATACATGTATTTTTCTTGAAATTTTATCCTGTGACTTGGTATGCCCAAGTTGTTCCAGCACCTAAGTTTGTGAGGCACTACATTGTCTCAAATATAGTGTCTTAACCAACCTATTCCTACTACAACTGAACTACACCTCTTCACTCAAATTTTTCACATAAATTTTGTTTAAGCTACAAATTAGATGCATCAAGTCCTACTCAACTTTATATTATCCAAAAGGCACACTAGGTGCATGTCCAACCATGGCCTAAAACATTTCCAGAAATATTTAGTTAGTTTTATAACTTAGGCAACATAAGTGTAAAAGGAACAACAACATTCAACATATCTAGAACATTCACAAAACTTAGTATATATGGATGGGAGACTCCTAAGTCTAGTTCCTAACACCCTTATTCATATATATAAGAAAATTACATATAATAGAATGGGGAAGTTCATCCAATAGCCTAAAACTCAATTATAGAGTATAAAGAAACCCAGGCCAACATCATTCCACAAGACTTCCTTTGTAGCCCTATACAATCCAACCCCTAAAGCATCTACATGCCTACCTCCTACAATTCCTCTCTCTATCTCATTCACTTAGCCAATCCAAGTTGACCTAGGAATCCAACCTTAAATAAGAAAATTGCATAATTAATTAACGACCTCTTGCTTCATTCTTTGCACTTGATGCCTTAGCTCAATGAGGCATCCAATTAAGTATATGATCCTTTCCTTTCACTTGGAAAGTTGTGTTGTATACCAAGTGGACCCAAATTCACCTCAAGCCAATGTCTTCCAAACCATTCCATCCCTCTTTGAGTCCACGTCCAAGTCTCCTCAATCTCACCTAGTGATCTTGCCTGCTCAGTTGCTTTGCACCCAAGTTTCCCTATTCACAAGGTGTCTCAAGCTCACTGAGGTTTACCCAACCATTTTTTCCATCCACTCCCAATTTCACCCAACTTATCCTAAGTGGTCCAACTCATATGATCACATCCCTTATGTTTGAAGGCAACTCTAGTTTCACCCAAGACATGTGTGCCCGATGGATGCATGCCAAAGGGAGTATGCCCAATGAGTGTGATTTGTGATTGAAATATACTACAACTTGTTCTTGAAGGCACATCGTCTTCCCATCGCAACACCCAAGTGTAGATCGATTACCTCTGTCAATCCATATAAGTATTGACACTCCAATCTCATCAAGCCTCTAGCCAATTTGTCTTCCATGCCACACATGTCCATGGATAAGGGTTCCTACAACAACCTTCCTTTATTTATTATACAAGTTAAACCAACTCCTTTTGGTACATTATATTCTCTCCATCTATGGAGTGAATTGCATGTTTGTAGGCGTGCCCAACTTCATCTACAATGATATTCCTTGTCCATCTTTAGGTGTGATCGATTCTGTCTATTTTCAATTTGTCTTGACAATTATCCAATACAGTCATTCAACATGTGCCATACCAACGGGCCCAGGTAATGTTCCATCACGTTCCTTTCCAACATGCCAAGGAAACTCTACCGTTGGAGATAACCATCCATGTCATTGCAACAAATGTTAGATCTGATAAATATGAAATAACATATAATGAAAATAAAACTAGTATAAACTCCTATACCAAGCAACAAATAAATCAATAAATTAAATGAAAGAAAAGAGAGACACAAGAGACAAGTTTTTACATGGTAAAACCACAATGTGGGGAAACATCCATGGAAGTTTATCTTCTATTCTTCAGGAAAACTCTCCAATATTATAAGGCAAGAGAACACTCAAGTATGGAGTTCATATTGGATCCATACAACCATATGGATGATTTGGCCTAAGAACTCATAGGGTTTAGGCTCAAGATCAATACCATAAACCACTACCAAGTCTAACACACTCCTAAAGGGCCTCCTTCACCTTTATTATATATGAGAGAGTGAAAGGAGAATAATTCTCATGATGCGTGTGGGATAAACCCTTTTTACAATATAGAGATTTATTGAAGAATAAAATTACAAGATGCCATAACCATGTAATCTGAGACCACTTGGAAATCATTAACACATTCTAACATTCCCCCTTAATTATGAATAGATGGATAGAATCACATTTGGAGTTGTGTTACATGCCAATATGATATTTCATAAGTCTAATGATGCTTCATTATGTGTACAAATCCATAATTATGATAGGCTATACAACTATAAATGTGGTTGATGCCTCATTTTGTGTACAAATGCTTAATGATGATAGGCTAGGATATTAAATGGTAAATGTGGTTGATTCCCCATTGTCTATACAAATGCCTCATGATGATAGGATATACAACAGTAAATGTGGCCACTAGAAAACATTACATCATGGATTTAATATGAAGATGAAGATGGCATTAGATTACATTCCCCCTTAATGACAACTTCAAATATCCTGGATAAGTGGAAAAGATAGCTTCAAACTTTGTTGTTGTCGGGGATAAGTTGTTGAGTGTAACAATGTAGAAAACCATCCATACGTTGCAAGCATATCCTCAATAATGTTCAAGGATAAGACACTTGTTACCGTCAAGAACCAATGCAACATGAACAACAATAACAATATCAATATACTATTGATGAAGTGTCAAACAACTAAAAAATAAAGTAGTGTTATGTAGAACCAAATTGTCTCCAAACTCTTCACACAAATCGTTGAGGAATGGGTGAACCAAATAGAGAGATAACTGCAAGAAATAAAATCCAAGAGCAATGGCATGAATCATCATGGAAAATCCACAATGTGTCAAATAACAATCTCTCACGAAAGATGTGAATGAAGCTAAGTGTGATCCAACAAGAGAAAAGTGTCGACAATCAACTAAAGTGATTCAAGAAATACCTTGAACATGATCTCAAAAAGTTCATCAAGCTCAAAAAGTGATGTATATGTACCATATGCAATGTAAAATGATACCCCATCACAAATACTTAGTGCCAAACAAAGTACCAAATTTCCGCCATAAAGAAATTGTCTTAGATATAGTGGTAAAACCATGATACAATGCTCTAAGTGCACAACAATACAAGGGAAAATCCATGCTATTGATATGATTGTATAAAGGACACTGCAAAAGTAGATATGAAATCCACAAGCAATGAAAACTTCAAACAATAAATAAACCATGATATGATCCATGAGTACTAGACTTGCAAAAAATATTCTCTTTCGCAACAACAATATGCTTTTGTCACACCCTCCAAGTGTGATCTACCTGTGAAGTTATACATCTAAATGGAAAGGTTGTAGATATACAAAAAAAAAGTGAGATTCCAACACCCCATGTCTGCAAGAATAACCCAACAACAAAGAAAAGTCGTGCAGAGAGAGAGAGATCACCGATAATAGAATACATCGTGGCCAAAATCCTCGGATCACTGTAAACATCTCAGATTTGCTGCTAAAACCCTCGAATTGTTGCTAAAACCATTGGATCTGCTGTGAAAACCCTTGGATCACTGCTAAAACAATTGGATTTGTTGTGAAAACCCTTGTATCACTGGTAAAACCCTTAGATCTATTGTGAAAATATTTGTCTCGCTACAAAAAGTCGGATTGACCTCCCACCAAGAAAATTTATGCAAATCTTGGATGGATTAGCCTCTAAACAATGATATCATTGCAAATTTCAAACAAACCGACCTCTAAATTGTGAGATCATCCTCCCAACAACAAAATCACTATAAATATTGGATTGATCTACCTCTAAACAATGATATCACTACAAATCTTGGACAGAACAACCTCTAAACAATGAGATCAAACCTTTGATGAATTTTTTTTTCCCTCCAGTAGATAAATCAATGGTTTAATAAGCCAAATTTTTGCAAATCGGATCAAAGTCAGTTGTACACCTGCAAATTAGAGAAAAATGTGGTCGTGCACCTACAATTGGAAGAAAAACAGGGCGTACAACAAACAACATGCCTGAATTGGAAAAAATGGAGGCCATATAGTTGAAAACTTGATCCGTACAGTCCATACGACTATGGAGAGGAGTGGGAGGAGGTTGGTTTTGTAGAGGATGAAAAAATGAACCTACAGAAAAAAAATTCACCCAAAAGGCCTCCCAATTAAAAAGTTATCAGCTACAAAATAAATGACATGCTCGGTTAAAAAATTGACTAGGTTAAAAAAATAGGCTTGGTAAACCACCAAACCTAAAAAATTTCCAAAAAAATTTAGGTTTAAAAAAAATTATATGACCTAAGATAGGCTAGGAAAATTAATTTAGATATGAAAAAACAAGAGAAAATTTTCACGAACCAATAGTCGATCTTGACTAATTCTTTTATTTTGGAAACAATGTGAGGTCAGATTTGTGAAATGCTCAGAAAAAAGGGATATATGCACAAATATGGTGAAAATCAAAGTGGTTGTCCAGATAAAATTGCAAATATACAAGAGAATGGGGCTCAAACGAGCAAATTTACTGAAACCTAATGCAAAAAATTCAAAAGAGAATTTGTACAAGGAGAAAGAGCTCAATAATCGGCTATGATATCATGTTAGATCCAAAAAATATGCAATAAGATTTAATTAAAATCAACATCTAAATCCATTCATCCATACATAATCAACACCCAACTCTCTGCATTATTCAAGCCAAATATGTCATCCACATTATTTTCCTAACTCTATCACCAATGCCTCTAGTTTTCGTTTCCTCCAGCTGTGGTGGTTGCAAACTAATTTGTCAATGTTGCCACTATCTCCTACAACTATAGTCTAAAATTTGTCAAGGAGATCATCCAAAATGTCTAAGTGTTGTATCTATAGACCTATTGTTGCATCCATACTTCGACCAACTTGTCATGATTTCACACATTGATGTCCTCCCAATTCTTGAACTAGTCGGGTGATCAGTCCAACTATCATTTCCAATACATCAGAATGCACTTCCCCATGTACAAACATATCCTTTTTCATTTGCATTTTGGTCATGTTGTCCAACCTCAATGGACCAAGGAAAAGTCACCACCTCTCCTACCATTATCAAGCCACCTTCTTCAACCCAACATTCCATTGTATTTGTCAAACTAAGTAAATGTCATCACCTTCCCTTCACAAAATAAGCTTACCTCCATGAGGAATTTTCCATGACGCATATTTCATAGGTGCATCAAGATCGATTTCCTGCTCCTAGGAAATGAGCCTGCTTATGCCTTCATCAGAAAAAAGAGGTAAACCAACAGATTCTAAGGTTGTTTCCAACCATGGTGTTCATCATGTGCCTCATGTACAAGTAGTTCAAAAATGTATTTATCTCCCAAGGTGTGCAACCCAATCTTTCCAGCCAGTCCACATTCAACACATAGTCATAGATTCCCATGGACATCCTACAAAAATCCACAATGGAAGATGCATCTCATTTGAAGAATTCTTTGTCTCCTACTTCTTCCACATCCAACTGATAATATTGTTGGACAAGTGCCTCTGTGCACTCCTTGGACCCAATGCTCAAATGATTTTCCACCCAAGCTAGTACATACATCAGGCCTGACTCTTCTTATGGACAATGAAGTACTTCCTAGTACATTCCTTTGTCAATGACCTCCACAAATTTTGCTAGTTAAAGATTCACCTTTCCCCCAATGTACTACTTTCAATTCATCAAATATCATAAGATTCCATCCTTCTCCAAGATGAAATTCATTGAAACCTCCAATGTTGTCAATGTGTTATCTACTTGGTCTACACAATCGTTGGCCCTCATGGATGCCTTGACTGGAACCAACTCTTGTTTTTGTGCGATGACATGAGGCATATATGTGGATCCACCAATTGCATCAATTATCTTCATGATCAAAATTTTAGGCATTCATCCCAATTTCCTTCTAGTCATCATAGGCACACTTAATGTCTTGGTTCCATCCAAGAGAACCAAACAATTTTCATGCAACATTGAAATAGATTTGGAAATATTGAGAAAGTAACACCCTAAGACCATCATGTGATCAACCAATGGATGCATCATCAAATCCAATCTTCAAAACCACTCACCAACTCTCAAATGTGCGGAATGAACCACACTCACTAATGACTTCACTATTGAATTGACCACCTTGAATTCATTCATACTACTCCCACGATTACAGTGAAGGGATGTAGGATTTTGTACACTAATAAATATATGGATCACTCTAGTGTCCATGAAGGATGCCACATTCAACCCACTCATAGTTTCGTCCACAAAATAAAGTCCATTCATTCCTTCATGTTGTGAACCCTATACATGACCTTCCATCAAGAACTCACCTATACCTATTTTCAAGGAATCCATACCTTCCAATATTTCCTTTAAAGGATAATACACTTATATTGTTTCTTCCATGGCTGAAAAATTATTCTTCACCCTTGGCCACACTTGGACTTCTTTCAAGTCATTCAACCTTTCCTTCAAGGGACAATCTATTGTGAAGTGATTTTTGTGAAAGAAAAGTAAGTAACAGAATTACTTCTAGACTTAGGAAATATGGATTACTTCTTCATCTCACTTTTGTTGTTTTCTTGTATGTCCTTCTTTCTCAGTGACCCCAACCTCGACAATGTCCAAGTCTCTAATTGGTATTTCAAATCCTTCAATTTTTAGACCCAAGCTCATGCCCATGTGTTGATCTACTCCAACTTCACCACACGATCATGGTACAAGTGTCGAATCTCCTAATCCCATTGTTCCAAGTTCCTGGCCATGACTTCCATATTGGTATTCCATGACTCTTCCTCCACTCTTTCCATGTTTCAACCCATGAATGATTCCATTATCTATGCACATTAGAAATTCCTCCCAAGTCTCAAGACTTGGATCGCCTTATTGAATTAAGCATGTAACACACTTGGGCCAAAGTGATCCTTCATTGTTCCATCTAGAAAAATTATTGGTTTCCTACTATACTAAGGCACCAGGTCTTCACCCTTATTATCCTTCAATCAATCTATTTTCAAATTCCAAACTCATCCCCAAAGCCTTCTACCTCATTTCAATTTAGCCCATAATGCTTGAATGACTCTCATGAGAGACTTCAAACAATGTTTTTTATGGAAGACTTCAAACAATGCTTTTGAAAGGTCCTTAAATACCATGTTCCTATCCCTATATATATAAGACAAATGAATGTGTGAAAAGGTTGTCATTTTTCATTATATATTAATCAAAAAGTGGCTGAGGTGAAATTTGTGAGTAATGTTTCCTTTCATAACCATTGAATAACTAGTAGTGAATCCCAAAAAAATTGCAACTATGTAACATTGTATTCTTGATCGAATGGTAGGGTTAATTTGAGAGTCATCAATTCATAGTAATTGTTAGTTTCCTTCCCTATCCCAACTTTTAAGGCTATACTATGATTTTTGAAGAGATACAAGATTCCTCCCAAACCTCCTTCTGGGGGATGCCTTTAAGAGGCACCATCAAAGTATGCCCAAGGAATTTTCATATTTGTGACTTATTCTTTTCTCCCTTGTATTTTTTGTTTTTCCTCAACATATGGGCATGAATTTAGTATATCTAAATATTGGATTGCAAATTTGAGAGAAAGAATCTCATTTCCTTCAAATAGCTTCAAGTTTCTAGCTAGCCATATTCCCCTAGCTATATTGAGTGGAAGAGTTATGGTTTTGTTTGTATCCTTATTTGTGTACCAAGACCTAAAGTATTCTCTAGTACGTCCTCCTTCCTATTCATTTCTTAAACATGTCATGCTTCTAACTTCTTTCTAGACCTCTTTCGAAAAGGAACAAGTCAAAAGTAAGTGATTTGTTATTTCCTCTCCTTGTTGGTATAGACTACACCAACCTGGGCCAAAGAAAATATTTTTTCTGCAGAACCTCCTAGGTGGTATCCTTGTTATTTAAGGATGGTCCGTTATAGACCTAACCTCCCTAACCCCTCACGTAGGTAGAATAATATATTTCCATGTAATAAAGGCCAATATTAATCAGGCCTAGCAATAAGGAAGAATAAGTCAAATGTAATAAGACCTAATAGAAGCTTTTTCTTAGAAGGTTCTTCCTCTAGATTGTTCTTTTGGATAGATATATTTAGTATAAATAGGTGTAGAGGGTATGAGAAGTTTTTTCTTGATAATTATTGTAATAGAGGTCTGATCTTCTGGAGATTTCCCCCTCGAACAGGAAAGTGAACATTGTTTCCTATCAATAAAGGTATAATTATGGAGTTGTGGTTCCATATAATTTGTTGTTTTGTTGTTATCTTTGTAGTATTTTTGTCTTATATTGCTATCTCGGTGTTATTCTCTCCATTATTTCTCTTTTCTTCTAATATAATATATATGGTACCTTACAAGTGGTATCGGAGCACTTTCCTTGTAAAAAACTTGTGGATTAATTTTTTTTTCAGGGTAGAGATGTATTCTGGTTGCTTAAAGCTATAGAGATCTCTCATTTAGTGCATAAATATGTGGTCGGGAAATCATACATGCATGAAATACAAGTGGTACTTAAGCGCACATTGTTGGCCACCCTTGTAACCCATGTTGGTACCCCTTCGAGTGGTAGTGCATCATCCAACACCTATATATGGATCGACCTAGATCTCCTTAAGCCCTCTATGTATAAACTGATCAGACACCTAACTGTTATAGTGTCACCAAAAAAAAATCTTGGGAGGATACTCTTTAGTACCTTGGTAGTTAGGTAGTACGGCTAAGGACAGGGCCTAGCCTCCTTAGTTGGTGCCCTGAGATATTGGGTCAAGTACTATTGTTGGACCTTGCACGTATATCAGAGAAATTTAGCAAAAGGAAAACCCTTGTCCGTAGAAACCCTGAATACCCTAACCCTTGGGACAGAAACATAAAAGACAAGATCTATTGTCGTGCAGCCTTACCTCCCGCATTCGGGTTGCAAAATTACTAAACATTTCTTCATGTTAAGAATTTGGTCCTTTCACCACTGTAGTATTCTTCATATTGGAGTATAAGTCTGTAGGAGTTAAAAGAAAATGATTATAGTTGTCCCTCCAACAAAATTATTTGGGACCTATCCCATTGGATTCCCATTTTCACCCTGCTCACAGGCATACCTTTCATTTTTAATAATTTATTTCTATGGACCCAACCCCATCCCAACAACCCTATTTTTCCACCTCTCCCATTATATTCCTAGTATTTCCCTGAACATAGTGGTACCTATCACTTATAAGTCCTTTAATGTGGTCCCACCCACCCATTTTCCCTTCCCAACACTCTCCATCTCCAAATAGCCAACACTTGCAACCAAGACATGCAATATTACATCAATAAAATGAAGGAGTCCCTCAAATAAGTGACATTTGATATTGGCTCAACCAATTCCCACCTTGAAAAATTAGAGACCCAAGTCCAACAACAATTTGACACCATGGATGCCAAATTCATGAACCAATTTAATACCCTCCAGTCTGTTTTCAACCATTTTTTGAAATGAACTATGGTTCCTTCCTCCTTGGACCAACTAGATGGTATTGATTCCTCTCATTCTCTACATTTTCAATCCAAATCCTTTCATCGTGACCCTCGTCTTCCTCGCGTTGAGGTTAATAATTTTTATGGCTCTAATCCCATGGGTTGGGTCACTCAAATGGAGCATTATTTTTCTCTGCATGTCATTACTGATGAGTTGGCCAAACTTCGCTATGGTGTTCTCTATATGGATCTTAAATGCTGACAATGGTGGAAATGGCATAAAAATTCACGTCACGGGTATATTTCATGGACCTAGTTTGTTTCTGAGCTTTGTGAACTCTTTGAAACTGATATAACCCATTATCTTAGTCATTTGACCAAGTTAAAACATTCAATCATAGTGGAAGACTTTATAACTTCTTTTGAGAATTTGACCTTTCAAACTGAGGGCATGTCAGATGCGTTCTTGCGGGAATGCTTTATCAGTGGCCTAAAAGATGAAATCTGAGCCCAGGTTCTAATGGCTCTCCCTTAGACTTGGTTGGAAGCTACTAAATGTGCCAAAGAGGTCCAACAAGTTGTTTTTTCCCAGAACAAAAAACCCTCTTTTGTTCCTCAGCCTCAACCCACAAATATTGCCCCCCCTGCCAATACCCTCAAGGTCCATAAATTAACTAGGGATGAAATGGTTGAATGCCAAATCAAGGGTCTTTGCTATAATTGTGATGAAAAATATTTTTTAGAGCACAAGTGTAAGGAACAAAAGAAAATTATGGCCATCTCAGAAGATTTTGTTGAAGAAGAGGCGATAGTTCCCCTTGTTGAAGAGACATGCCTTCCTGATGCTACCCAAGAGCCCGCTGACCCACCTGAAGTTGACCCACCAATTTCCTTTTATGCCCTCACTGTCTTCTTTTCTCCACAAACCCTCAAGCTCATTGGTTGTATTAAGCATTTAAAAGTCATCATCCTTATTGAATATGGTAGCACCCATAATTTTATCCATCATTCCATTGCCCATGAAACCAATTGCTATATTCATGTTGTCAATAATTTTCAAATCATGATAGCCAATGGTGGGTCCATGAAATGTGGTGGGCGTTGTGAAAATGTACATCTTAAAATTGGATAGTACCACTTGAAATATCATACCATTGATATGGGTGGGTGTGACATTGTGCTCGGTGTTGAATGGTTACGCACTTTGGGTCCCATTCTCATGGATTTTAAGGAATTAACCATGTCATTCCAACAAGAGGGAAAAAAATATCAATTCCAAGGCCTCACAGTC
>ML787696.1:455008-480334 GCA_009831015.1 Picea engelmannii | reverse complement strand
TTCTAAAGAAAAAAATCCATAACTTTATTTATAAAAAAAAACAAAATTACATTATCATATGCTTAAGGTATTCAAAAAAGTGTTGACGGCTTAATGGAGCAAAACAATTGTGTATACATACCTTACATATCATTGAGCTAAATCAAAAGAAAAAATTTGTTCCTTGACTTAAAGGATAGAAATTACATTTTTCAAAAGCAATATCTGAAAACTATCCACTATCACAAACCCTTGAGTTGTATCAAAAAATAAATATGGCTACTCTTACAAATATATAGGACTACTAATGCATTTAAAAGACAAGAATACATCATTGCAAAGATCAAAATCTTGAATTTATCAATTTTTTGTAGAAAAATAAAATTATAGCCAATGTGCATGAGAGAAATCATTTGTGTCCCCATTCTAAAAGATGGAAGTTGTCTAAGTATCATGCTCCAAACCAAATTCCCCTTTTGAAAGGCCACCAACTACCCTGTTAGTATCCCTATTATATGAGACAAAGAAATTTCTGAGAAGGTTGTCATTTGTCTTTGTATATAATCAAAAAGTGGTTGTAAGGTGAAATTTATGAGTGATGCATCATTTTATATAACCATTGAATAACCAATGGTGAATCCCCAAAAAATTGTAACTATGGAACACCATATTCTTGAGCCAACTATAAGGGTTTATTTGAGAGGTATTAGTTCATATTAATTGTTAATTCCCTTCCCTATCCCAGCTTTGAAGGTTATACTATGATTTGAGAAGAGACACAAGATTCCTCCCAAACCTCCTTTTGGGAGATGCCCTTGAGAGGCACCATCAAAATATGCCTAAGGAATGTCCTTATTTGTGAATTCTTATTTTGTCCCTTGTCCTTTTTGTTGTTCCTCAATCTATTGGTATGCATTTAGTATATTTAAATATTGGATTGTAAATTTGAGGGGAAGAGTCTCATGTCGACCTATAGCTTCAAGTTTCTAACGAACCATATTCTCTAAGATATATTGAGTCGAAGATCTTTTGTTTTCTTTGTATCTTTATTTGTATACCAAGACCTGAAGGCTTCTCCAATACTTCCTCCTCCCCATACATTCCTTAACCATGTCATGCTTTCAACTTATTTCCAGACCACTTTGGAAAAGGAACAAGTTAGAAGTAAGTGATATACTATTTCCTTTATTTGTTGGCATAGACTACACTAACCTAGGAAAAAAAAAACATTTTCTAAAGAACCTCCCAGGTAGGAGCCTTGTTAATTAAGACCAACCATATGGATATTTTTATTTTGGAGGGCACATTAGCTTCCATATGATTTTCCACCACCAAACCGGTTGTCTCTCCAATCCTTCCTCGGTGAGGCTTTATATCCTAGTTTGGGTACATATATCCCAAAATGATTGAGAAACCATAACAATTGGTCATCTTCTTCCCCTATTTTGACATTGCTATTGATCCCAATCTGGACTTTATCCCTTCTATCCACCTTCCAAATCAACCAGTTTATTTACTTGATGATGAAACAATAAGTCTATTTTATTTAGAGTGCGATGATAGGGATATGTTCTTCACAGTGTGATGAAAAGGATTTATTTTCCATGGTGCAATTATAAGGCTATGTTCATCACATTGTGACAACGAAGCTATGTTCATCACATTGAAAAGACAAGTCTATGTTCAACATATTCTGATAACAATGCTATGTTCATCACATTGTGATGACAAGATATTTTTATCACACCACGAGGATAGGATATTTGTATCATTTTGAAACAACGAGGCTATGTTCATGACATTGCAACGAAAATCCTCTATTCGTCAGAGTGCGATGATAAGGCATGTTGTTCACATTGCAATGGTGGGGCTATGTTTGTCACATTGGAATGACAAAGCTATGTTCGACACAATGAGGTGCTACTATGTTTTCCAGATTGTGATGCTACTATGTTCATCACATTACAACATTACTATGTTAGTAATTGGGATGATGCATTAATAATACATTATTAAAAATATTAATATCATATTATTAATACATTATTAATTTATGTTGATATCATATATTTAAAACTAATTTATGTTCATATCATATATTTAAAACACTATTAAAAATATAATTTTCATTCTATAAAACAAAATTTGATCTTTCCTTGAAAAGTAATACCTTTTAATGAATTTAGAGTTACAAAACTAAATTGAAAACATTTTTAATACATTACTAATTTAAGTTAATACATTACTATGTTAATAATTGGGACGATGCATGAATAATACATTATTAAAAATATTGATATCATATTAATAATACATTACTAATTTATGTCAATATCATATATTGATGTTGATATCATATATTTAAAACTCATTTATGTTGATATCATATATTTAAAAAGCTATTAAAAATATAATTTTCATTCTATAAACAAAATTTAATCTTTCCTTGAAAAGTAATACCTTTTAATGAATTCATAATTACAAAACTAAATCGAAAACATATTTAATATATTACTAATTTATGTTGATACATCACTATGTTAGTAATTGGGACGATACTTTAATAATACATTATTAAAAATATTGATATCATATTAATAATACATTCCTAATTTATAATTTATGTTGATATCATATATTTAAAACACTATTATAAATATAATTTAGGATAGAAGCAACCAAATATACAGGTTGGCCACAAAGTAAATTGGCGGATTTACAGAAATGGGTGGCATAGAATTGTAGATGTTCATCCCTGATGATGTTAGAGAACGTGTTCGCCTCCTATGTGAGTGGAGACATGCTTGCCGCTACAGTCTGGGGTATTTGAATGATTGATTTTTTCTTTATGCTCGATGATTGAATTTTCTGAGATAACAACAGCACGGAATGACTGAAAGAGACAAATCTTTGATGCATGCCATGTCAAACCTAGAAGACCTCAGAGCACAGTATAGCACTTTCAAAGGATTAATCATTAATAGTCAAAACGAAAATGAAAACAAAATTTAAAAGAGCAGAGTGGTGGGCGTCCTCTACCGCTAGAATGGTGCTGCGTAGCACAGCTGCTCAGAAGTAGAAGAATCAATACAACCAGACATCGCTGAAGCACAAAAAAAACCCGAAGAGATTAACCCAGCACAGGAAAGAAATTCTCATATACTGTTTAATAGTTCTGATGAAGATTGAACCTGGCATCAAACATGCTTCCAACTCTTAATCGTTCCCGAAAATGCGTCCACGGATGCGTTAATTGAAAGGAAGGAATGCCGAATAGCTGCGTCTAGCTTAATTAATACCTGCTAGTTATTGGAACGTGGCAAAGATTTTATATATATATATTAATTATTAAAGCGTGGTAATCAATAAGAATGAGTAGGGAAGTAACTTTTTAATCATATTAAATAAATGTGAAAAAGTAAACAAGGAAATAGAGGCATTTATAAATGCAAAGAAGTTAGTATCATTAAATTTTATTCATTGATTTCATCTTAAGAAGAAGAATATGTTATCATTTTCAATTGTAAACCATAAAATTGGAATTTATAATTAAAAGGTTTATTAAACCATCAATTCCAACACAAAGACGCCTATCAAATAATAACATAATACATTGTAATATGTTACATATTACAATGTAATATCTTGTAATAACATAATACATTAGTTTGGAAATGTGAAAAATGATGTTGATGATCTTATATCAACCACTTTTATAAAGTGGTTGTTGCTAGTTGAAGACGGACATGCCTTGAAACTATCATTAATATATTAATACAAATATATTAATGTATAAATTAATTTAAAATACATTAATACAAAACATTAATGTATTTCATTAATACATTATAAGTATATTTTATATTTATGTAACAATTAATTAATGCATTAATTATATATTAATATGTTTGTATACTGTATAAATTAATGTAATAATGTAATTTTAATGTATAATTAATGTATTAATAAAATACATTAATATAAAACAATAATGTATTTTATTAATACATTATTATTATATATTACATTTATATGATAATTAATTAATACACTAATTATACATTAACTATACATTATTATATTAATTTATACATTAATATATTTGTATAATATATAAATCGATGTAATAATGTATAGTTAATATATAATTAGTGTATTAATTATCACATAAATGTAATATATAATAATAATAATAATGTATAAATTAAAGTAATTAATTTACATGATGGTATAATGCAATTTACTAATTGATTATTTTTACATAACTAGAGGAAGTTTGTGTAAACTTGAAATGAGTATTTTGTTTAGTTCATTAATATGCAAACTTCAAGCACTTTCATGGATAATAATTGTAATAGTTAATGTATAATTAACCATTACTTTTATAAACTAATAGTTAATTATACATAACTATTAACTAACATATAAAGTGGTTGACACTTTTATAAAGTGGTTGTACCACTTTCATATTGTGACATAACTCGGCGAAGTTTGTGTAAACTTGAAATGAGTATTTTGTTTAGTTCATTAATATGCAGAATTGGTACAAACTAACGGGAATACATGAACATAGAATCATTTATTTGTTACATAATTTAAGATGGGAATACATGAATAGAGAATCTTTTATTTGTTACATAATTTAACATGGTAAATTACCTTTGGGTTTTAGAGCTTACCATTGCAGACAAGGGAGAGGCATACATGCAAATAGAAAATATGGTAGCAGCTAACCCGTGCATAATAGCTTTCAGATATTTCCTTGTAGTGCAAATAAAGATACCAGAGCAAATAACCACCATGAACATACTAAAGATCTCATCCTACGCTACATATCCATATTCCCATTAGAAGCAGTTTCCCTCCCCTCCCTTCACATAAATCATACTTTTGATGCTAAGAGCTTAAATCAGTTTTTTCTTTCTTGAAATTGTGAAAAAAAGCGAAATGATTCAGAATCATCAAAAGATTAGACGATCTGAAACGAATGCACTAAAATAACTATGTCAACAACAATGGTATTATCTACATATTTATACCTTCATTTTCTTTGGAGCATAAAAAAGGAACAAGAAAACGTAAACCAACTTGATGGTAGCCCCGGTGCCATTTATGGTGCTCACAAGAAGGTTGTTAGCAGAGACTAAGGGCAGTCCATACCACGCAGACAACAAATAGTTCATGAGCGTAGATACGTATGGGACACCAGAGAACTATTCAGTGGATTAATTCTTCATAATTCTCCAGAATGTGATTCTGCACAACAAATTCATAGAAATAATAGGTCAATATAGAAATAATCAAACAGAACTCGTCAAACGATTCTTATATACACTCGGCATAATTGACAATAATACTCATGGCCTAGGGTGTTGACCATATTTTACCCTAAAAGCGTAGGTAATCATTTGTTACTGATCTCTTACAGGCCATATCCTTGGCATTAACTACAATGAAGAAATCAATCAAAATAATTTCCAGTGATGCGATCTAATTCCAGCGATATGGTCGGCGTAATTAATTTTAACTCCAACACACATTACCGAGAACTTAACATTAAGCTCATCAAAACAAACCAGAACTTAACATCAAGCTCATCGAAACAAACAAACAACAAGAGTAGCAGGATTGAACATCAAGCTCATCAAAACAAACCAACAACAAACGCAAAATACAACAAAGTTGATTCTTGTAGATGAAAATACAACAACAACAAAGCTCAAGTTACAACAATGTTCATTCCTGTCCATCAAAATTTAAATGATTTAAAAAACCCGAGCTCATAACTACAATTATAATAACAATACATAGGCAAAATGCAAGTCGAAATACAAGTGTATGATGAGGGCCAACCATTGAAGGCAGACTAGTTCATGGTCGGCTTGCCTTCCCTGCATGTAGGGAAAACCTAAATTTATCACAGCATCTCAAATAGCCTGAAAATTGAAGAAAACTAATTGCAAAAATTATAGTTGAAGAAAAGTGATTACAAATTTTTTTACAGATGATGTTACCTCTTCTGGCTTGATGATTTGATACCCTCTTCGTAGTGTGATATGTTGTTCTATAGATTTTGCTCCAAACACATATAACCATGTTTTTCTATGGCTTTTTCTCCAAACACATATAAAGTTATGTGCTAGAAATACATATAATCGAGTTATGTGAAGAAAGGCTAAAATATGAAACGACATAAAGACAGTACATGGTTCACACTTCATATGAAGCATGTGTTCCCCTAGTAATTTTTAAAAACGTGCGATGTAATGAGACGGCACGCATGCCCCCAATATAAAACGTCTGTGGTAATAACTGGACAAGGAATGCATGCCCCCGATATAAAACATGTGTGGTAATCCGTCTGTGGTAATATGAAACGTTTGGCTGCATTAGGTTTATAAATGGAACACATGGGCATCAGATGACCGGTTCATAAGCAAAATGTGGGCATTTATTTAGATGCCACGGTTTAATCCTACTTAATCATTTAAACGTGGCAATTACATATCCTTACAGTAATTTTTTAATGTGATTAGGTAAATGTAAAAAAGTAAACATGTTAATAAATGCCTTGATAAATGCAAGAAAGTTATGAACAATAAATCTGACTCATTGATTTTGGAGGATGATTAAGAATATGCCAGCATCTTCAATGCATAGACATGAGATTAGGGTTTAAGGTTAAATAAGGTTAAAAGATCATTAATTGTGCGCATTGTCAATAGGTCTACGCCATAATTATGTTGGACCATGATTATGGTGGGCCATGATTATGTTGGACCATGATTATGTTTTGTTAATCACATTGCGACATCAGGTTTTGTCACATTGCGACGACATTAGGTTTTGTCACATTGTGACGAAAGGGAATGTTCATTCGTTTGCAACGATGGGGAAATGTTCATCACATTGTGATGATAGTGAAATGCTCATCAAAATGCGACATTCATTTATGTTTGTCAATTATGACGATACAGGAGTGTTCATCATACTACGATGATAGGGCTATGTCATAACATTGTGATCGTCATATATGTTCATCAAATTACGATCGACATGTATGTTCGTTATAGTGTGACGTTCATATATGTTCGTCACATTGCGACATTGCTATTGTTGGCATTACTACATTTCAATGTTGATTATGTTTTGATCATCACATTGTGACATTACATTTTGTTTTCCACATTATGACATCAACTTTTATTCGTCAGATGACATTGTAAGGTTATGGTCATCAAATTACGATGAAGGGTTTTTGTTTGTCACATTATGGCATTGGAATACGTTTGTCACTCTCCGATAGAGGGGATATGTTCATCACATTGCGAGATCAGGAAGTGTTTGTCTCATTGCAATGTTGGTCTATGTTGTTCACATGATTACGTTACGTTGTGTACATCACATTGTGAAAATGGGTTGTGTTCATCCAATTGTGACATTTGGAAATACAATGCGATGTCACGATATGTGTGTCGGATTGCAATGTAAGGATATGATTTCACATTGCAACAACAGGGCAATGTTTGTCACATTGTGACATATGTTTAAGTTCGTCACATTATGATGAAAGGGCTATGTCGTCAGATTTCAACGACATGGCTATCTTCATCACATTGCTATCGACGTATGTGTTTGTCACATTACGATGAGAAGGAAATTTTCATCACATTTTGATGACAAGGAAATGTTCATCACATTGCAACGACAAGGAAATGTTCATCATACTCATGAAAGGGATAAGTTCGTCACATTGTGATCAACACATATTCTCGTCACATTGCAAAGTTCATATATGTTCGTCACATTGTGAAGTCCATATATGTTCATCACATTGAGACGTTACTATGTTTGGTATACTACAATGTTCCTATGTTTGGCACATTGCGATGTATGGAAATGTTGTCACATAGTGACATCAAGATATGTATGTCACATAGAAAGGAGAGGAACTATACATCACACTACGACAGGAAAATGATGTGCAACACATTGCAACGCTTGTAATCGTTCGTTAGATTGCGACATAACTATCCACATTGGGATGACATGCCTATGTTCATCAAATCATGACGTTAATTTATGTTCATCACATTGCAGCGTTAATATGTTCAATAGATTGCAACATTAATATGTGCGTAATTGCAGTTCAAACATAGCCTAGTGATGTGAAATCATGGTGGTAATTATAACATATATGATGTACTTTGGCATCTTACAATTCGAGGTTGTAAGTGGTAGGGTTAGCATGGGATTGACCCACAACTGAGTTTATAAACAATGCAAATTTTCTTTTTCTTATTATAACAAAAAATTTATACCTAATATTTTAAGGTAAAAAATATTTATTTTATGGGTAAGATTGTGCATAAATTTAAAATATAGTTATAAAAATATTTATTTTCTCGGTAGGATTGTGCATAAATTTAAAAATAATTAGAATTTTATTAGAGAGTAGATTTTATTTATTTATTTACATTGAATTTATCAAATTAAAATTTACTATGATTACAATCTTTTGTTTTGATATATTGTGATTTTCATGTATGTTATTTTGAACATATTACAATTGGATAGTAGTCTTGAATGTTATTTTGAAATAATATGGAAATAATATTACTATCTTAATTATGTTGATATATTACAATGTTTGGGTTTTTTTTATTGTTGAACATTCCGTTTGTAGGATGACAAAGTGCGCACTACATGAAAAGCTAAGAAATTGAGAGTGCTTTTGGATGGTGAATGCAAAGAATACATCAAAACGGGTCGTTGAAGAATTGGAGGGAGTCCTTCAACTTCACCATCAGTAATGACATTTATTAGCAAATTGCAGAAAGTTATTGTGATTACAGTTATTCTCTTGTTATGCTCCCATAATGGTAACGATGTTATCTACATGCAAAGAGATTTATGTATGTGTTTAAGAAAAAAATTCTCCAATCGATGTTCCCAATCAATTGACAAGAAAACATGACGACCACCGAACAACAACAACAAATATAATATACCCAATCATATTTACATTAAATTTATCAAATTAAAATCCACAATGTTTACAATCTTTTATTTTGATATAGTCATTTCCATATATGTTATTTTGAACATATTACAATTGGATAGTAGTCTTGAATGTTATTTTGAAATATTATAGAAATAATATTATTATCTTAATTATGTTGATATATTACAATGTTTAGGGTTTTTTATTGTTGAACATTCCGTTAATAGGATGACAAAGTGCACAACACACGAAAAAATCAGAATTTGAGAGCGCTTTTGGACGGCAAGTGCAAAGAATACGTCAAACGGGTCGCTGAAGAATTGGAGGGCGAACTTCAATGTCAGTAATGACATCTATTAACAGTTTGCGGAAAGTTATTGTGGTTATAGTTATTCCCCTGTTATGCTCCCAGAATGGTAATGGTGTTATCTTCATGCAAAGAGATTTATGTATTTGCACGCAAAGAGATTTAATCGATGTTCCCAATCAATTGACAGGAAAACATCGATGGTCACAAAACAACAACAACAAATATAATATACCGAATCATAATCTTGCATACGAATTATGAGCTCAACTACATTTATTTTTCCACTATAAATCAATTTGTTGCATGGAAATACGCATTGTAATGTGGTGCACGGAAATAATATTACTATCTTAATTACGTTGATATATTACAATGTTTGGTTTTTTTTTTATTGTTGAACATTCCGTTTGTAGGATGACAAAGTGCGCACTACAGGAAAAGCTAAGAAATTGAGAGTGTTTTTGGACAGTGAATCCAAAGAATACTTCAAAACGGGTCGCTGAAGAATTGGAGAGGGACCTTCAACTTCACCGTAGTAATGACATCTATTAGCACATTGCGGAAAGTTATTGTTAGGAAATGTTAGTCACAACAGCAAAGCTCAAAATACAACAATGTTGATTCATGTCCATCAAAATTTAAATGATTTTAAAAATCCGAGCTCCTAACGAAAATTATAATAACAATACATAGGCAAAATGTAAGTCAAAATACAAGTCTATGATGAGGGCCAACCATTGAAGCCAGGCCAGTTCATGGTTGGCTTGCTTTCCCAGGGAAAACCTAAATTTATCATAGCATGTCAAATAGCTTGAAAATCGAAGAAAACTAATTGCAGAAATTATAATTGAAGAAAATTGATTACAAAATTTTTTACAGATGTGCGCTATAATGAGATGGAACGCATGCCCCCAATATAAAACATCTGTGGTAATAACTAGAACGCGTGTCCCTAGTATAAAATGTCCGTGAGGTTTATAAATGGAACACGTGGGTATCAGTCGCTCGTTCAGAAGGAGAACATGGGCATTTATTTAGATGCCACGGTTTAATCCTACTTAATCATTTAAATATGGAAATTACATATCCTTGTAATTTTTTATGTGATTAGGTAAATGTTAAAAAGTAAACATGTTAATGGATGCCTTGATAAATGCAAGAAAGTTATGAACAATAAATCTGATTCATTGATTTTGGAGGACGACTAAGAATATGCCAGCATCTTCAATGCTTAACCATAGATTAGGGTTTAAGGTTATATAAGGTTAAAAGATCATTAAATGTGCCCATTATCAATAGGTGTACACCTTTAAGCACAATTATTATAAAAAGTATTTAAATTTCAAGATTTTCACATTTAATTATTAATTGTAATTATAATAAAATTGATTAAAATTATGTTTTTAATTTTATTTTTTTATTAACTTTTTAAATTTTATTTTTTATAAAGTAAAATTTAAATAGTGAATCTTTGAAAACCTCTACAAGAAGTAAGTATATAGACTATTTATTTAAATATGTAAATATTTATAAGAAAAAATATGTTTAAAAATAAATGTTTTTGAAGATAACCATGGGTAAATTCAAGAAACCATACCAAGAGTAAATTCAAGAAACGATACCAAACACATAAACTTTGAAGTGTATTTAAAAAGAGTCAAAATAGATTGAAAATAACTCACGGAAATCGATTCAATAAAAAAATTATGTCATGCATGTTTAAGTTCGCTATAAGATCCAATCACCGAGTTACATGCCCAATAACTCCTTTGAAAAAGATTCTGATGCGTGGAAGACAGTACTTGAAGAGGACTGGGAGGCTTATTTACAAGCGCTAGCTATGGCCCATAACTGCGGTGCAATAGATTCTAAAGCGGCTACAGACGATAGGGATGATGAATCGGAGAAGTATTGTGTGAAGAAGCAATTGTCCTCGCATACCCTGGAGACCATAGATGAGATGCACTTATCGTATATAATGAATATCATAGCAGAGATGCACTTATCTCTCGAATCATATAATCTATGTCTAGAGCTCATTCATAACAGTGCTGCCTTATTATCTCCAGATTCTTCAAGAAACAGCAATAGTGGCGATATATTCAGAGAGTATGCAAGGTTGTACATACGTTGGGAGAAGAGTGACGAAGCTGGGAAGATCGATATGGTAATGGAAGCCTTTGACTGGTTAGCGATCATTTGGAATCGGAATCGACCCGCCATGACCACAGAGGACAGTTAGAAATCAGAATCGACCCACTTGCACAACCCTAAATCTACTGCAAGCCCGGCAAGCGATCAATCGTCACGTTCCCTTCCTTGACAGTTTTTTGTGTGAACATATAATAAAAAGTTCCACTGTTAATCTGGTCCGAGCTTCTTATAACATGCTTCAGTGTAATATTTTAAGATAACTTCGACGGGATGAATTTTCTTGAACGTTTTAACATCCTGGGATCGAGAGCTTTTGGTCCGACCTTCTTATAACATGCTTCAGTGTCGCTGATTATTGGTATTCATTGTTTATAATCCTTTCATAAATCCACAATTTTGTGGGCTTTGGTTTTATTTAATAAAATATTCATATTCTAGCATTGCTTTTATTTCTTTCATGGATTTCTCCCCGATTGTTTTATAAATTTGCGTACATTTCTTTCTTTAAAGCTTTTTTTTTCTGTTGCTACTGATCTTAGACTTGTTGTGAAAACGGTATCAAACCTTCAAGGAAATAGAATCCCCTCCAATATAAAACCTCGACATCATTTATTTAAAGTCATTGGATTTATCTGTATTGTTTTAGAGCAGACATATTTCTCAGACCTTTTGAAGGATTGCATTTAGGGATCTTGTTATTATTTTCTGAGCTCCTCAGAAAGTTGCTAGAGGATGCATGACTTCTATCGCTCTGTCTTGAACTCTTTTAAGCAAATATTTTTGTATTCTTCCTCTCTATGCTTGTTTATATGAAATGGTAAGTCCTGTAAAGTTTTATGAGAGACCAATAATCAGTGTTCTGTTTTATTGACATCTAAATAAATGCCCACATTGTATTTCTAAACCAACAGTCTAATGCCCACACGTTCCATTTATATTCCATTTATAAATCTAATGTAACAAAACATTTCATATCACCACAAACGTTTTAGAAGCAGGCATTCCAATTATTACCACAGATATTTTATATTGAGATCATGCTTTCCGTCTCATTACACAGCACACGTTTTTAAAAATTACCAGGGGAACGCACGCTTCATGTTTAAATCAAAGGCCGACTATTGAAACTACATACTCATCTACAGTTTTGTTTTCGCGTCTCATAGGAACTATGGAATACTTGTTATTTACCGATGTTTTCAACTCTGACACTCGGTCATGTTGGATGTTGCTTCCGTAATTACCATACTTGCATAAAAGTTTTTTTTCTGATACTTATTATTGAATCTCATTTAGATCAAGACATCTAAACACATGGAAATTTTAATTATTCAAATAATTATCGAAATTTTTTTTTTACGTTGTTTAATTGGATGTCCAAATCAAAAGATATTTAATGATCTTTTAATCTTATTTAACCTTAAACCCTAATTTGATGGCTATGTATTGAAAATGCTGGTATATTCTTAGTCATTCTCAAAAATCAATGAATCAGATTTATTGTTCATAACTTTCTTTATCAAGGCATCTGTTAACATGTTTACTTTTTAACATTTATCTAATCACTTACTTTTTAACATTTATCTAATCACATTAAAAATTTACTGTAAGGATATGTAATTGCCACATTTAAATGATTAAGTAGAATTAAACAGTGGCATTTAAATAAATGCCCACGTTATGCTTCTGAATAGACCTTCTGATACCCACTAGTTCCATTTATAAACCTAATACAGCCAAACGTTTCATATTACCACAAACATTTTATATTAAAGACAAGCGTTCTAGTTATTACCACAGACGTTTTATATTAGGAACATGGATTCCATCTCATTACAACTCACGTTTTTAAAAATTACCAAGAAACGCACGCTTATGTTTAAATCAAAGGCCAACTATTACTCATCTACAATTTTGTTTTCGGGTCTCATAGAATACTTGAAACTGTGGAATACTTGTTATCTACCGATGTTTTCAACTCTGACACTCGGTCATGTTGGATGTTGCTTCTGTAATTACCATACTTGCAGAGAAGTTTTTTTTCTGATACCTATTATTGAATAACACATGGAAACTTCAACTATTCAAATCATCATCGATATTCTTCACGTTGTTCAGTTGGATGCCCAAATCGATAATAACTAACTTTTCTGATAAGTATACCACGTTTTATTGACTCCTCCTTGGTCTGCTTGAATCATAGTCAATGTTGACTGTAAGTTTTACTGAGTCCTCCTTGGTCGGCTTGAATCATAGTCAATGTTGAGTGTATGCTTGAATCATAGTAAATGTTGAGTGAAAAAGGGATATGATCATGATATTGTGTTTATCAGATATGCATACTTAGACGAATCTATAGACCCATATACAATATGTAAAATACCCAATGGCTTCTTTAGTTTCCCGTGTTTACATAGGCTTCTTACAGAGAAACTGTCAGCAATGTCCTTCATAGGCTTAAATGTGCATCTTCTGCGTTGGAGGATTTGAAACAATGCCATCTTCTTTCTCTTCCTCGTAGTAATGCTATTACTTGGAGATTTTGAAACAATGCCATATTCTTTCTCTTCCTTATGGTAATTCCACTACTTTGCTAAATTCCATGTGTATCTAGCTGGTAATTACTTTGTTAAATGCCATTTGTATTCCACAGATTTAAGTTAGTTATACGCTCATACTCGAGATTGATTGTAAGTTGTATTGCAACGAGAAACGAGATTTCACTTATTGCTTTAATCCAATCACCGAGTTACTTTGCAAGGGTGTTAAGTGATGCTTATATCAGATTGTTGATGCCGAGGTTGGTTTACTCATTTTTCATCTAATACAGTAGAGTGTCTGCACGATCAGAGGTATGTTTTTATGTTTGTTTATCATGGATGATATGACATATGCTTGAGGTATGTCTTATGGTATATGGTATGATGCATGCTTGAGGTACATTGTGCTATATGGTTTGGATACTTGATACTGATATGGTCTATATGAGTAGATTTGGTTGGAGAGTGACAGGTTGTAGGTTGATGATCAATTACAGGTTGATGTGACAGTGATAATTTACAGGTTGATGATCAATTACATATTGATGTGAAAATGACAGGTTACAGGTTGATGATTAGTGTTAATCCTTAAATAGTGCCACACTACCTCTTAATTGGGGCATATTACATTAGTATTTTTATTTTATTTATGTTGGTTTGGGTCTATTAGTTTTAATTGTACCTCCTAGTCTCTTATATATACCAAGGAGACATTTTCATTTGGAATCATCTTGTATTTGTAAATTTATGTGGTGTATAAGGAGGTTTCCCCCTTGAAGAGGCTTATTATTTGAAATTATCTCTTTTTCAAGGCGTTGAGTACTTATTCTGAGATTTTTTATGTTATTTTCATATTTGGTTCTTAACATTTGGTATCAAAGCTCAAGGTATTGGGGTTTTGTTGCTGCATCTGAGACACTTTGGAAGTTTTTCTATAACTTTTTATCTACGTTGTTTCAGAAGGAAATCCTTGGAAGATATTTATTAGATGGATAAAGGTACCTGGGGTTCCAATTTCATCTCATAATTTTCAATATAATTTTTTTATGTGACGTTTTAGACCCTAAAAATTAGAGGCTATTCATATAAATTATCAAGGTAGATGTGATAAAAATTGCATCTTCTGGGTCATCCTACTTTTGTAGATACATCCTTTGTAAGATAGGTTAGCTAACTATTCATATTAACTAGTCTCAAACATGTGTTTCAGGTAAAATAGTGATATATTCTTTAGTGAGTATCCAAATTAAGTGAGACCACTTGCATTGAATAGTGGACAGTTTGTAGTATTTCTCGTGCAAGTTTCATAATCAAATATCAGAAATTGTTCTTTTAGCATGCTTTACAAGTACGCTCTCCTAGAAAGGCCAAAAATCATCAATGTGTGGGGAAGTTACCATAAATTCCACTTGGCACATCCAATTTTGATCAACCTGTGGCATTGCAGAGAAGATGTATAAGAGAACTACAAAACAAAATTTTCAAACACATAAGGGATGCAATTTTGGAGATACAAAAGAAGAAAGATCATTTAGCAGAACCACCTTGAAATAAAGGTTTAAAAGTAATACTTGGCCAACATGCCACCAAAAAAGGAAAATTCTAAACCAAATAATCCTTCAAACAGTCCTACTTGGACTCTTGATGAAGGTGAAGAAATATGCAGGGACATAAATGATTTACAAAAGAAGAAAATAACAAAAGATAAAATACAAGGGATGATGGATTCAACGGAAGCTAAGTTGTAGGAAATAATGGATACTAAGATGGATGGTTTAAAAAGGGAGATCATGGAAGGATTGAAAATTTTCCTAATAGAGAGGCCACTTAAAAGTGAAAATGTATCCCATGAAATTCATGATGAGGACACAAGGAAGATGAATCAAGAATGGAGAAAATCCAACTTTGAGTTGAAGACCAACCACTTTCCTAAGATCGATATGAGGAAGTTTGATGGCAAGGATCCACTCACATGGATACTTTAGATGGAGCAGTTCTTTGATCTACCTAATGTGTCACACACACAAAAGGTAAGAATTTCTTATTTATATTTATAACCCAATCAATTTTTGTGGTATCGATGGCTTTGTTCTCACAAATCACTTGTTACTTGGACAATTTTCATAGAAGAAATGATAGGCACTATGAGGATACAAGGAGCAATACCTTCTTTAGTTAATTGATAAATCTCAAGCAAAAGGGTTCAGTTGTGGAGCACATTGAGAACTTTCAAAGATTGAATATAAAGGTAACGAATATTCCATATGAGCATCTGATTGATGTATTCATAGGAACTTTAAAGGATAACATTCAACATGAGTCTTTCCTTTGGGAACCCAAATCATTGGAGAATGTGTTCAAAGTGGCCAGAAATGTTGAAAGTAAAAATATGGCTATGGCTACTTGAAGGACCACTCTTAACATCTATCGATAGAATATTGTTCCTTCTTCTAAAACACCTCAACCTACAAGGGTGACACCTAAACAATTGGAGGAAAGAAAATAAAAAGTTTTATGATTTAATTCTGACAGCAAGTACATTAAGGGACATAAGTGAGGTGACAAGAAATTATTCTACATAGATTGTGAAGAGGAAGAAGAAGAAGAACAAGAACCATCTCAAGATGAAAACGTAGAAGAGATTTCTTATAAAGAGTTGACTCCCACGATATCATGTAATACATTGGTTGGAGTTAGCACTCCTCAAACCCTCAAGATTGAGGGATACATCAAAAAGAAAAAGGTTATAGTCCTAATTGATTCTGGTAGTACGCATAATTTTATTCACTATAAATTATCCAAAGCTCTCAATTTCTTTATATATCCATCGCCAAAGTTTTAAGTACTGATTTCAAATGGAGGAACTATCAATTTATCTGAAAAATGCCATAAGATCAATATTACTATGAGGGAATATGTAATGAATATTCCAATGATTGTTATACCCATGGGTGGTGTCGATTTCGTACTAGGATTCCAATGGTTACAATCATTAGGAACAATGACTTTTAATTTTCAAGAACTTTTCATGAAATTTTCATTGGAAGGAAAGAAAATTAAGTTAAGGGGTATCACAGGGAAACCCAGTAAGGTGAGAATCTCTAATGGAATGAAAAATTTATTGAAAAAGGGGCATCATGGTGTAATTGTACAACTATGCTCACTAGATTTTCAAACATCTAAGCCATCTATTCCCCTAGATCTCCAAGGGATCATTGATAATCATTCCAAAGTATTTGAAGATATTCACAAAGGTATTCAACCCACCTGAAATCATGATCATGATATTCACCTAATTCCTGGGAGTGTTCCTCCTAACATCAGGCCTTACAGATACCCTTATTCCCAAAAGAGTGAAATTGAGCGTTTGGTTGAAGAAATGTTAGAGGATGGAATTATTAGACCTAGCCAAAGTTATTACTCTGCACCGATGGTAACGGTACTAAAGAAAGAGGGCTCATGAGGTATGTATCCATATTATAGAGAGTTCAACAAGATCACTATTAAATATAAGTTTCCCATTCCTGTCATTGATGAATTGTTAGATGAACTACATGGAAAAATATACTTCACAAAGTTGGATCTTTGTGCAGGGTATCATCAGATTATAATGAAGGAAGCATATATCCCAAAAGCAACATTTTGAACTCATGAAGGCCATTATGAATTTTTGGTCATGCCTTTTCACCTTAAGAATGCACCTTCCACATTCCAAGTTTTGATGAATTCCATTTTCAAGCCCTTTCTTCGAAAATTTGTGTTAGAATTTTTTGATGATATACTAATCTATAGCAAGTCTTGGGAGGATCACGTTCGACATGTTGACAAGGTGATACAACTACTAAAGAAGCAACAACTATATGCCAAACCATCCAAATTTTTCTTTGGGGTGAATGCGGTAGAGTATTTGGGTCATATTGTATCTCATGAAGGTGTTAAGGTTGACCCTAACAATATTAAGGCCATGATGGACTGGACGATTCCCAAAACATTGAAGAATCTTAGAGGATTTTTGGGTTTGACAGGTTACTACCGCAAGTTTGTTCGGAACTATGGAAAAATAGCAACAACTTTAATGACATTAACTAAGAAGGATGCATTTTCATGTACTCTAGAGGCAACTCAAGATTTTGAACAACTTAAAGAGGCGATGTGGAAAGCTCATGTCTTGATCACACCGGACTTCACAAAAAAAATTGTTGTGGAATGTGATGCCTCACGAAATGACATTGGTGTTGTTATAATGCAATAAGGAAGGGCCCTTTCTTTTGAAATTCAGACACTCAAGGGAAAGGACTTACACAAACCCATTTATGAGAAAGAAATGATGGAAATACTACATGCATTGAATAAAGGGTTCCCTTACATAATAGGTAGGTACTTCAAGGTCAAAAAGATTATTATAGTCTAAATAATTCTTGGAATAAAGACTATCTTCAAAAGAACAACAAAAATAGGTGACCAAGATGTTGGGTTATGATTTTGAAATCATCTACAAAAAAGGGAATAAAAATGTTGTGGCAAATGAACTCTCAAGAATGGATGAAGATGTTGAGGCCTTTCTCTGTGTTATCTCGATCATCCAACCTGATTGGATAATATAAGCAAGGGATGAATGGAAGAATGAAAAAAATGTGTGGACTCTGATTCAAATCTTTTGGTAGGATTCTAGTGCATTCGATACATTTACATGGAAAAATGATTCACTATGGTACAAAAATCTCTTATAATTATGTAAGAAATCCCAAGTCAAATAAAAGGTACTATTGGAATTGAAAACCTCTCTGGTAGGAGGGCACTCATGATTTTTGAAAACCTACCATAGTGTCAACAAGGAATTTTTTTGGGATGGACTTAAAAATGATGTTCAAAGGTTTGTGGAAGAATATTTTTTTCCAACAAAAAAAGGTGGAAACAATTAAGACCCCAACTCTTTTACAACCATTAGTCATCCCAAGTCAACATTGGGAGGAGGTTTCCATGGATTTCATCACAGGGTTACATAAGTCTGAAGGAAAGAGTGTCATCATGGTGATTGTTGATAGACTGACCAAGTACGCACAATTTTTTTCACTCTCTCATCCTTTCAAATAAAGTACAATTTCCACCACATTCATGGAGACAGTTCAAAAGCTACATGGAAGCCCAAATATTATTGTAAGTGACAGAGATCCCATCTTCACTGTACATTTTTGGACATAATTATTTTCTTGTTTGGGTACTCAATTGGCTCATAACTCATCTTATCATCCTCAATATGATGGACAAACCAAGATAGTGAAAAAAAAATTGGAAGGCTACCTTCGTTGCTTTGTCTTTGATAAACAAACAATATGGTTCAAGTGGTTAGCCTTGGAAAAATCGTGGTATAACACTTCCTTTCATACTGAAAAAAAAATGACACCATTTATGGCACTCTATGGATATCACCCACCTTCCATCACTTCTTCTCTAAAAGAAAAATCTAAGGTTCAAGCTGTGGAAGATCACATCAAACATCAACAACAAGTTCTCCAACTCTTAAAGGAAAACCTAACCATGGCATAGAATCGCATGAAACAACAAGTGGATCAACATTGTAGTGAAAGAAGTTTTAAAGTAGGGGATTGGGCATTTTTAAGATTACAACCATACAAACAGATGTCCCTCAAGAAATCTAAGAAGGATAATAAATTATCACCAAAGTACTATGGCCCTTGTTATCGTACAGTTTGTAGGAAAGGTTTAAGTAGCTTGAAGTGAAGGCTCAAACTAGCGTAACAGGAGCTTCCCCACCCACTGTCACCTCGATGGGGAGCTCTTTCTATTTAGGGTGGCTAATCCCAAGGGAGACGTCCTTAGTAATCTGTGGCGTTGAAGGAAAAGGGGCAAAGGTTTAAAGGCTCAAAGGCTAAGATAAGATTTCCCTTCACAGATTACTGCCAAAATGATAGTCAAAGAAGAGATATCCCACTGAGAGGCACCTGTTTGCGAGACAGGCAAATAAAACTAGAAATGTGCTGCAGTGGTTAGTACTTCAAAACATTAATGACTATCTTTAACATGTATGAGCAATATTGAATGTAATTATTGACGAAGTCAATGATTGCAAATAGAGACAAAGGCTTATAATACTTCTTCAATAAATACAAAATGATACTTTGCATTCAATGTATAAAATCAATCCTTATTATATCACAATGCAATAAATGTGCTCATACACCAATATTGTTGTTGCGTCACTATGCAGATTGAGGGTGACGTCATCCCTAATTCATGCTAGTTTCGGTAGACAATGAGAAAAACGTTTTACTAATTAAGCTAATGAAAGTGATCCACAACTCAAAGTCTATCACTTAGATGACAAAACTCAACATTTTTTTACACTAGACAAGAGTTCAAAAGGTGTGACGTCATCTAATGTTTAGGGTTAGTTTGATAGGTAAAAGAAGGTGGTTGGGGTGAAAAGTCATGAGTAAACTTCTCCAGGCAAACAATGTCCTTGCTCGTATCAAAATCTGAGCACAATGGTGATCGGAAATCATCTTCATGAAAAGAGTCCAAGTTCTCAGCAGGGTACTCATCAAACATCTCAAGGTAGGACCGAAAATTATCAGGAAAATCAGGTGCTAGGTCATCCTTGGTTTCTTGAAAAGTACAGGTGAAAATCTCATCTCCTTGTTGCCACTGGTCATAAGTAATCTGTTGTGGTAAGGGCAACGCCTGAATATGATCCTTCGTGTCATAGATGGGATCTGCATCATAACCAACTATATCCCACCTATGTCTCCCAACATGTATGAACTCATCAATGTTATCAATCATGTCACTATCTATGTCATAACATGTAGGGTTCGAAAAATCTGAAAATTCATCCTCCTCTTCATCATAAGGTAAAGCATCATCAAAATTTAGGATAGGAGGGTAACTCACTGTTTCTTCTTGTGCAGGTACTTTGAGGATCTCGATGTTCTCGGCATGAGTCATTTCTTCATCCTCATGGACTGCTTTTTTATCTTCAATTGCACAGCAAGGGATTTCCACTTCGTCTGAGGCTTCCATTTCCTCTTCATCTTTTGAATTAAAGGACACAATATCATTAGAATTTTGAAGTGGAAAATAACTAACCTCATCTTCATTTTGTTGTACAAGAGAAACAGGTTCTTGCATGACTTCATCAGTGGGAGGAGCATAGGTGGACACTTCATCATCTTGTTCAAGTTCTTGCTCCTCATCGATGTCTTCATTCTTCTGGTTGAAAACTTGTTCCCCTCTTTCTTGCATATCTGCAACAAAGTATCCATGGGAGACTAGTTTTATCAAGCTGAGAGTGTCCATAGCATTGGTCTTTAGAGAAAGACTCTTTACAATTTGAATGGCCATATTGTGAGCTTATGCAAGTGTCTTTGGATTCTTTTTTTTTAGAAGGAAGCTAAAATGTCCTTGAAGTCCATTAGTATATAGGTAAACGAGGTAGTTTCCTTCAGGACGATGGCTTTGTGGAATCTGGTAGAGCAATCTCTCGAATCTAACCCCAAAATATCTAACAACCTCAGACTCTGTTTTCTTTATGCCTTCAAGCTCTTTCAACAATGATTGCACATCTTCTATTTTCATGGTCCACTTCTCAAGGAAAACTTTTTCAAAAAGATCCATAGAAGTGATGCTGGCAGCTGGAAGGTTATCATACCATCTTCTGGCATCTCCATGCAGGGAGGCAGAGAAGAGTTTCATTACCAAATCTTCAGCCTCGTCGCTGACAGGGAAGTGTTGAAAGAATTTAAAAAATCTTCTCATGTGAGACTTAGGACATTCTTCATCGGTGCCAGCAAAATGAGGGAGGAAATCCTCATAACGAGGAGGCATTTTTCTGGGATATCCCGAGATTTCACTCATATCTAAAGGTCTATAGATTCCTAGGTCCCATTGTGAAGTCATTGTTGGCTTCGTCATTAGTGGAGTCACCAGATAGTTTCCTTGAAACTACCAAAGAAAAAGGTAGTGGAGTTGCCAGGTAAGCTTACAAGAAAAGGCTTCTGAAGCAAGGCTTACCAAAGATTTGTCATTGAGGAAGGTTGACTCAGTGTTCCCCGACAACGGCGCCAAAATGTTATCGCTCAGTTTGTAGGAAAGGTTTAAGTAGATTGAAGTCAAGGCTCAAACTGGCGTAACAGGAGCTTCCCCACCCACTGTCACCTCGATGGGGAGCTCTTTCTATTTAGGGTGGCTAATCCCAAGGGAGACGTCCCTAGTAATCTGGGGCGTTGAAGGAAAAGGAGCAAATGTTTAAAGGCTCAAAGGCTAAGATAAGCTTTCCCTTCATAGATTACTGCCAAAATGATAGTCAAAGAAGAGATATCCCACTTAGAGGCACCTATTTGCGAGACACGCAAATAAAACTAGAAATGTGTTGCAGTGGTTAATACTTCAAAACATTAATGACTATCTTTAACATGTATGAGAAATATTGAATGTAATTATTGACGAAGTCAATGATTGCAAATAGAGACAAAGGCTTATAATACTTCTTCAATAAATACAAAATGATACTTTGCATTCAATGTATAAAATCAATCCTTATTATATCACAATGCAATAAATGTGCTCATACACCAATATTGTTGCTGTGTCACTATGCAGATTGAGGGTGACATCATCCCTAATTCATGCTAGTTTCGGTAGACAATGAGAAAAACGTTTTACTAATTAAGCTAATGAAAGTGATCCACAACTCAAAGTCTATCACTTAGATGACAAAACTCAACGTTTTTTTACACTAGACAAGAGTTAAAAAGGTGTGACACCATCTAAGGTTTAGGGTTAGTTTGATAGGTGAAGAAGTGGATGTTTTTGCAAAACAAACCAATGAAAATACTCAACACTTCTATGGCTATCAAGGGATGACCTAGCCGCAACTTTTAGATCAAACAAAATTTCAAAAAGGCCAAGACGTCATCATCAAAAATAAGGTTAGTAAGATGTTAGGGTTAGTAGGTTTTCAAAATTGAGAGTTTGAAAAAGGTAGTTTTAACACCAAAAGCTCAACGTTGTATTCTTAGACTAGTGCCTTGGATTAATGGAGTCAAGTGGAGAAAGGCTAATGGCTTGGAGAGACTTAAACCTAAGGACGGGAGGGTTAGGTTTAATGGTGCTTCAATGGCAGGGCCACCAAATCAAAACCCTAAGGGGAGGAGGCTCATTCTGGTGTAGCTAAAACTAGGCCTCATGCTCCTCCCTCTTTCCTTAAGACTCTTTGGAAAAACGCCTAGCTATAAAACATAAATCTATGGCTGAAAAGTGTTGCTTGGGGACAAGGCTTTTCAAACCCTAGAAGCCAAACCCTAGGTGTAAAATAAATTAGGCCTAGGACATCTTCTTTCTTCAATTTATATTTCAAACTAACTCAAGAAAAAGATGAACTAGTGTAGCTATGGCTAGGCTAGATTCTTCTTAATCAAATGGCTAATCAAGCTTTTATCATGGGGACATGAAGCAACAACCTACTTGTGTGTTTGCTCCCTAGGGTTTCAATGATTAAGAAAATAATAACAATGYAACCATAAAAGTAAGCAATTCTACCTACAACCATTCAATCAAGAAGTTTTGCATGCAAAATATACTTACAAATCAATGAAGAGCCAAATCAAACCCTAGTTGTAACACCTTCCAATGATAAAAAGCACCATGCATATGCCAAAGATAATCCTCCAAGTGTAGCGCCTCACTCCAAAAGAAAAATAACCAAGACAAGAGCTAAAAAAAGGTCACTCTCACAAGAGATCAAGTTGTCTTATTTCTTTTAAAATGAGGCTCAACGTCCTCAATATATATCATCCTTATGACCTTTAATTAACAAAATAGGTCATTAAAAACAACCGACAAGGCTGACTTAACAATACTTGATTATTTGTCACATTAAATGCTAAAAATGCCAAAAATGAGCTAAAAATGGAGACGTCAGGCCCTTATGAGGGAGGCGTTGGCCCCTTCAGGGCATAATCATCATCCAGCAAGCAGAACATTGGCCCCTCTGGGGCTCGTGCAACCTGCTACACATGCCAAACAAGCCCAGCATGCTGCCACATGCTCCAAAAATCGTCCAACCTGCCCTTGGTGGCGTCCTATCCATCAAATCCATCCTCCATCTGCAAGGGATAATCCCCATAGGTCAAATCTCTGACAAAATGTCCTGATGAGGGTGTCCTTCTTCTTCTTCATGCAAAGGCTCGCAATAACTCTGTCCTGCCTCTGTCATCCCAGCAATCATCTGATGGGCTCTTCAGCCCCATGGAGGTCTGAGCTAATCATCTCCCCATGTGCATCGATCATTTGGTACCTGTCCACTGGGTATGGTCATGCACATCAAAAACTACGCCCTCCATGGGCTCATCAGTCCTAGATATCATAGCAATGTAAATCATATTTCATCATTAAAGTTATCAAACATATGCATGAAAACCCTAGCATATCATCTAAGAGCTCAAATACATTACACAGATGTACTATACAAAGATAAGGAAACCAACAGAACAACCTATTGGGCTAATACCCACACGAGATGGAAAGTTTCCTCAAAAGATTATTCAAGCCATGTTTAATGAAGTGATATGGTTTTAGGGATGTCCAGTCATAGTAAGACCAAGGGCTGGTGTTGTCTGTGGGTGCCTTTGTAGGAGGCGAGTTGTACCCGTCATGGATGCATTTTTTCCAAGACCTTTTATTGCCTTATCTTTATTTTATTGCTTTTTCTTTCTTTTTTTACTACAAGGTCTAACCAGAGGACACTGCCTTGGCTTGGTGGCCAGAGATGACAGCGTTACCCACTAGAATCTTCGCAGAAATGAGAAGGCTAGCTCATGATGAGACCCCCTTTCCTTTGGCCATGCAACCAAAGGTCACTACCCTAGCTTGGTGACCAGATAGTGGCAATGTCATACTGCTAAATACCTATGAACATAATGGGCTGGCTCGTGATGATACCTCCCATCCTCTTGGTTAGGTCTTGCATTTATTTTATATTTTATCATTTTTTAGGGTCCCTTAGTTTCTTATCGAGAGGCCTTNGAAGCATCTCTAGGTTTTATTTCCTATGGCTTTTATCTTTTACCAGTTGCTTTTACCCCCTAGGCCTTTAGCCCCTTCTTCTCACAAGACAAGATGTAACCCTAAAAGGTCATCCTAGTGGCCAGACTAGGGGAATGGGATGGATGAGTGGGTTATAAGATGTAAAAGTGATAAGATGGTGGGAGCGGATGATGGCTCTGCAAATCCCCCTTGGTGGCTAACCAAAACCCATGAATACCAACTTGCTAAGTTGCCCCATCAATCACCCCAACAATGGTCAAGTGGATTAGTGTAAG
>ML787696.1:442336-454908 GCA_009831015.1 Picea engelmannii | reverse complement strand
TTACATTTATTATATCTAACTACCATAGTGGGCCTTATTTAATAATATAGTGGACCTAGTCCACCTTACATTGAATGACCTCCACTATTATCACTATGGGCCCTCTGGGCCCCCCCACTACCTCTCTAGCTACCTTACAAACTGGGAGACATAAAGTGAACTTAGGGAACTTAAACCAAAGTGGGTTTGTGAGTGAGATTATTGTGGGATGATCTCAACCTTTGATTATATATTGGATGGGATGATCTCATCCATCCATATTTTAGGTTTTCTTATGGAAGTTTACGAGGGGCGCATAGGGCCAAGAGAGGCCAATTCACTCTTATGTTCACTTGGAGAGTTTGAGAGAGAGAATCAAGATGAGGATGGAGGCTATGGTTGAGGAGAGCTTGGGTGCCTCCTTTCATGGAGGACTCATTGAGGCGTATACCCTATTTATATTGTGGTGGTTGTTCTTGCTTGGAGGAGGGTGCATTATAGGAGGAGGGTGCACTTATAGAAGTGAGGTCTTGCAGTTGTCATATTGCTTTGAGGACAATTTTGTTGGAGATGTAGCACACATATTCGTATTTTTATGCAAGGATTTCTTTACCAGAGCTTCAGGGAGCAGGGGCTCTTCACTTCAATGGAATTTAGAAACATTTGAGGAGGGTGCACCATGCTTGGGTGCATACTTCTTCCTGGACTTGTATAGAAGATTGAGAGAAGTTTCCATTGTATCAGGTTCATTTGTTTCATGTACTTGTTGTATTCCACATTATTTACATTACATATATAGACTTATATTCCAAATAGGTTTTTCCCGGGGGGTTTTGTCCAGGGTCATGTTGACCAAAAAACATTGTGTCCATTTCATGTATGATAGAGTTTAGAACAACATTATTTCAGTTGTAAATATCTAAGAGTTGTGTTACATATTTATGGTATGCATGTTATAACATGTTTGTCACTAAAACTACATGCTAGAGCACCTTAAAAGGATATGTAACCGTAACAAAACAACACCAAAGTTCTTGAATAGTTTGTTGTTATAAAACAACAACAAAACATTGTTTGACAGTTGAAACTTAGATCCATATTGAGGTCAAAGACATACCTATATGAAATCCTGTTAGGACCTCAAAAAATCTTCACTTATAAGGTGTTGCAAAATATTGGTACTATGACATACAAATTGGAGTTTCTTGCGTCTTCACGAGTACACTCCGTTTTCCATATTTCATGATTAAAAAATGTTATAGGTGACAAGATCTCATTTCAAACTATAATTCTAGAACTTGACGAGGAAGGAAAAAACATATTGGAGCCTGATGCTATCACTGACACAATAATTCACCAGCTGAGGAATAGATCCATTTCAGAGTATCTCATTAAGTGGAGGAAATTACCTGCTGAAGATTCCACTTGGTAAGATGAGTATTTTACAAAGAAGCATCCAGAAATACTCAAGCATTGTGGACAACACTTGTCTAAAGGAGAGGGGTGTTGAAACAGATCTTGAAATCTTTTATCCTTAAGGCCTAGATTTTTATTTTTTTAGTCTTTAAGTTTTCAGCTTTCCTAAAACAAGAATTTCATCAATTCTAAATTCGCGATACCTTTTTATTTATTATTTTTGAATAAAGAACGGATAAAAGTTTAAAAAAAATATAAATTTTCCAACACTCTTCGAAAAATTATTTAAAAGGAGTATAATTTTAAATTCGCAAGTTTTTCATTCAAATGTTAAAGAAATTGGGATTCAAGGTTTTCCGTAAACAAATTTTTGATGCAAATCAAATTGCGAAACCCTGATCCCCGATCTCCCGATACTTTAAGACTTAATTAAAACACAAATTAATTAACTCTCATTTAAGAGGGTTTAAAAATTAAGTTAATCATGTCGCGATATCAGGATTCACAGTTCAATAAGATCATATATCTTGTCATCGTGTTTCTCGAAATCCCAATTTCCGGAATTCTAATTAACGAAATCTCGAGAAGGTCTAATCTTGATTAATGAACATACTAAAAACGTTTAAATTTTAATTAATACATCACGATTTCAGTGATCAGGTTTCTTCGATGACATATTTTTTTGACATCAAGACTGTCGAAACCCCAAAAATCATGTTTTCAAATTTAACTCAAAATTAACACTAATAAATCCACTTTCTAAACAGTTTTAAAGTTAATATTTCTTTGAGTGTTCATTAATGCATCGTGGTCCGATTAAGTATGTTTCTCTTTTATTTGAAAATGACGAGAAAGCCTAAGTACGGGCATTGAATGCAAATCTCCGAAAATATTTTATGCATTACGAGCTTTTATTTCGTGACAGATGTACGATTCTCATTATGTTTAAGATATATTCAAATTAAATGATCGAATGTCTGTATTTTCATTTCAAATCTAAGTTTTTTCATCCACTCTCTGTGACAAGTTTTCAAGTTAAACGCAGAGCTATGACACCCAAAAAATAACCAAAGAAAAATGAAGACCAACAGGAAGGTGATATTATCTCTGATACTACTCCACACGCCATACACTCCGTCAAATCATGGACTAGAATTTTCGAATTGCTGGAGGATGAGATTAAATATGCAGACCCTGATTCGGAAAATCATCTTCGAGACATTGTTGAGTCTGAGCTTCATAAGGTTCTTGCACGTCCGAGGCTAGTGACATATACCAATATGATCGGCTGGGCTCTGGATAGGGTAGATATCCCAACAAGAAGAATTATGAATGAGCAAGGAGTTGTCATTGGCTCGTTCAGGCCTGAGCACATTCAAGTAATGTATAAACTCTCGTCGAATTATAAACACAACTTTAATGCTGAATTTTTAGCTGAGTTTCAAAGAAAGGAATGTGTTGAGGCAGGCCAGACATATTCCGACATGATTAGAAGATGGGTGAGGTCCGAAGCAAAGTTTAGGGCCGATACTCATGGGATTTATGCTTCGGACTCCTTAAATGAATATATGGTTTACATAACCATGATGTTATGCAGACTTTTCGGGAGAAAAGATCCCTGTCACTTTCATGCAGACTAGTTACCCTTCTTAGAGGAAGTTTTAGAAGGACGTAGTTTTAACTAGCATAAAAAAATTTCAGATAACCTAACGCAAGAGGTTGTAAATTATAAAGCAGCCAAGTCAAAGGGACAACCAATGTCTTTTTATATATATGCATATATTATGGATGCCATTTGTTTTATGACTCCTTTTCCATTAATGAATTGGAGTTGGAATGTTTCCTTCCCAGAGCCTGTTCATAAATACCACTCGGCTCTCTGGGAAGAAAATGCTAAAGACGTTTTTTATGATGTTTGTCATTTTGTCATTATTCCTCTGCACAAAATATTTTTTGGATGAGAACCCCCTCGCATTTCTAATGCAGTCATAGAAAGCCTCAAATCGGTTGCCAACTGGTTTATTGAGGAAATTTTTTCCTATATTAGGGTTTATGTCTGTTCCATTCCGCCTCACGCACTCCCAAAATTATTACCAGATAGATTAGTATGCAGAGAAGTAGCTCATCAGTTAGCCAAGGGTGGTATTGGGTTAGAATTAAAAGCACTTCAAAAAAAAGCATGGCCATATTTCCCTGTTCATATCGAGAAATTTACTTTATCAAACTTAGGCCATTCTAAGGTGGAGGCCAAGTCATTGGAGGAAGTGAAGTTAGTAAATATCGAGTACAGAAAACATGACCCTTACCAAATAATTAGTCGACATTACATACATTGTAATTTAAAAGCATATGAACATGAAGTTTTTGTTTATGATGATATTTTCAAAGATGTTAAGTCTTATGAGGAAGTGCAGAACAGAGTACAGGCCTTGCCACCTGACTCACAGGCTGGGTTTGCATCTTTTCAAAGCCATAGGCGAAGTTGTCTGCCGAAGATTTTACAGGGTGAAATTTCAACCTCATTGCCAAAATAGAAAGAAACCCCTCCAGGGTTTGAAACTAATACTCAGGGCAAAGCCAATGATAAATATAAGTTGAAGGATGATGAAATACCTCCTCAAAAAATAGAAGGTTCTCAGATAAAAGAAACAGGGACAGAGAAAGGAAAAGGACTGGAAACAAGTCCAATAATTCTTGATGATGTTCCAGAAAAGATAGGAGGAACTGCTTGAAAAGAGCTTGGTAGTCCTATTACCTCTTTAACCCCATTACAGTCTACTTTCGGAACCCCTCATGAAGGAGTTCTATATTTCAATGACCTAGAGCCGATTTCAAGAGATGAAATCCCCCCGTCGGATTACTTTTTCAGCAAAAAGCGAAGAGCTATCTTAAAACAAGAAATTCATCCTAGAGGAGAAGGATCAATTAAGAAGAATAGAGTTATTATAGATGGAAAGAAACTCAAGGATGGAGAGTTTGCTACAGAATTAGAAGGAACAATGGGTGCTATAGCATCAACTAATACATATTTGTGGGAAACCTAACAACTATGCTTGAACAGAAGGATCAAGAAATAATCTAGTTGCAAGACAGACTGAAGGAAAATGAAAGAAATATTGGTTGGGGAATACAGAAGGGTCTAGAACAAGCTAGAATCAAAGATATGCAAGAAATTAAAAAATTAAATAAAGATTTGGATGAGGCAAAACATTTAATACAGGTCACACAGGAACAAGTTCAAAAGCTAGGAGAAGAAAATAAACAGTTGCATGATAAGATTAATTGTATTACTAACCAGGTAGTTGAACTTGAACATTTCATGACGCAGGAATCAGAGATATATGCAAGAATAGAGGAGGAACAATAGAAAGTATTCTGGAATCTGGAAATAATCCAGAATTATTTTCAGGAATCAAATAAGTCCATGGAAAATGTGTTCCAAAAAGAAAGAGAGTCGAAAGCAATGAGGACTACTTTTCATAAAGCAATGGCTTCCTCATTAAAAGAAGAAATTGGAAAAACTCAGAAATTATCTATTTCTAAACAGGTAAAAGAGGATATAATGATAAAAGTCTGGGAATCAAAATTGGATGAATATAAAAGAATCACAAAAGAAGTTAATGACGATTGTCAAGGAATCTTTGATCTCTTTGAAAATGATTCATTGAATATCGGAACAGTTGGTTGTTATGGATTTTTAGGCGAAGTCAATATAGCCAAGCATTAGATGAGGTTTAGAGAAGAGCTTGAGGAAAAGAAAGCAGAGATTTCGAACATCAAATTGATCAACATCACAGAGATCAACAAGTGGATAGTGACTTCGATTTTAAAGTTGAAAACAGTTAAATTCACAGAAAGTATGATAGAAAGTCGGTTGCCCGAATTACAGAGGAGATTTTTCTCATTTGAAGCAAATGGGATACCTGAGGCTCCCAAGATCTTAGTAAATTTTTTGGGAAAATGTGTTCAGTGGGTTGAAACAAAGAAAGGAAGTTCGTCAATGCAAACTTAAAACTTTTTTAAATGTTTTTGTTATTAGAATTTTAAAAGAAATTGTAAACGGTTGACATTATTTTATGTAACCATAATATTAGGGATTTGGTTAGTTACCAACGTGAAACTTTGATGAAAATGTATAAATATAATTTCAAAAGGCTGAGAAAGGGCTTCAGAAATTTTGGAGAGAGCCATTTTTGTAATATTAGTTTTGAAATTCATCGGAATATAAATCACAAACGAGATTCTGGATCCTGCAACTTTGTAACTATGTGTCTTCCCCTATTTATCATACTTTGTTAAATTTTCCTTTTAAATGTTTTTCTAACAAGTAATCGATTTGAAGTTATATACATCATTGTTTATTATTTCAGATTGGTTTGGATGTTAAAATGTTTTACAGTCTTTCCTCTGAAATTGCTTTAGTAATTTTAAGACCTGAAAAACCTTTTGTTCCTTAATACTTAACTCTGTTAGAAACCTTGTTTTTCTTTCATCATCGTCAATTGAAATATAAGATTCTTTCTTGATAAAAGCCTTATATTTCTCTATAGTGTGTTTTGTTGTTTACAATTTTAAAATTGTTACAAAACCAGGAAACGGCCTTGAATGTGTTTTACATTACTGTTTTAAATTTTAAAATTGTTTTCCTTGATCTAATCTCTGGAAATCTGAAGTAACCAATTGATTAAAAATCCATTTATAAACCATTTAAACTTTATTATCCATAACTGTCCCTAGTAGCAGACAACCTAACGTAGAACCGGGCCTTCAGGATCAAACCAGCATTGCCCTAAGTTTATTTAATATTATTTTACAAACAACGACTAATAGGGTTGAGTTAGAATGATCATGGGTTTCTATTGAGTGAGACATTAGCATCCAAGAGCAACAGGAAGCAAGATAGAGACAGTTGAGAAACTGAATCTGCTCTGATCTTTCTTTAATTCCTTAATTCCAAATCTTTTCTTTAAATCATTTACGGATGCCTTGACGGTATGTTTTATAGCCTTAAAACATAAAATCAGGAACAACATCTTTTTGGCGCCGTTGTCGGGGAACGAAGAAATGAATCTTTTCCCTGGGAAGAATGACATTGACATTTTTTGTTGTTGATAGTGAACAAGAGAAGAAAACTTTCTAAGGCTAATTTTTTTTTCACTTGGCGACTCCACAATAAATAAACTGGCTAGTAGCCATAAGAACACCAGAAAAAACTCGGATAGTAAACAGACCTCGCTAGTCTTTGATCCGAATTTTTTTTTTTAAATCACGAAAATCAATTAAACAAATCCTTTTATCTACTTATTGTACAGACCAACCTAACTTTACACAATAAAACTCATCGGAAACTTTTGAAAGATCACTTTCACTTCCCCCCTCTTTTGATACTTTCTCATTCCCTAAAGTTTCGTCTCCAGATTTCCGAGAATCTTCTCCCCACGCTGTCCAAACTTCAGTCCCAAATCTAACCATGGCGGCATAAGGAGGTGCTAGAGCTGGAGGTGGCGCTCCTGGAGGTGGTCAAGTACCACTTCTCAGGATTTTTGCTAAATTGGCTGCTAGATACGCTCCCCTCATTCTTCCTGTTCCTCTTCATGATCTCCCTAAGAACTATATGAAAAGCCTTCCGAAATTTACAGTGGAGGGTGATTTGACTGCACAAGAACATATAAACTTTTTCGATCAATTTGCTGATATACTTGGAATAGAACATGAAGATGTTTATTCTAGATTACTTGTTCAAACGTTTGAGGGACAGGTGAGGACTTGGTTTTGATCCTTACCAACTGGATCATTAAGATCCTATGAAGATATTGAGAGTGCATTTATCAGACAATGGGGTGAGAGGAAGGATCACCTCTACTATTTAACCGAATTTTGAGCCCTCAGAAAAAAAAACTCTGAGTCAGTTCTAGAATTCACACAGAGGTTCAATAAATTGTACAATAAAATTTCAGTTGAAGTTAAACCTTCACAACCTGCAGCAAAAGTGACTTTTGCTGGCGCTTTTGATCCCAACTTTTCTTTATTGTTGAGAGAAAGGAGATCAATAGACCTTTCTAAAATGCAAGATGATGCGCTTGAGATCGAATCCAATATGATGGCATCAGGAAAAATTAAAGCAAAGACTGAAACTAGAAATAAAGAAAATAAAAAATTTAAAGAACAAGGTGGGCCTTCAGGCTCAGGAGAATCCTCTAGAGATAGAATAGAAGAAATAGCTAGGGTCATTCGAGAAATTTCAAACAAGATCTCGAAAATGGAACTAGAAAAATCTAAAAGAGATAATTTTCCCAGAAAAGATTTTCGAAAAAATCATGAACCTCAGGGACCACATAAAATGATGAAAAATGAAGATCAAAAAATTCAAACCCCCTTTAAAAGTGAAAATTATATTGGAGAAGAATATTTAGGAGAGTTTGAAGAAATAGATGAAGATATTAGTAATCTTGGTCATGATAATAAATCCCCTTATTTATCTAGACAGGATTATGAAGCATCTTTGATTAAAGAAAGTACATCAGAAGAAAAGGTTAACAATAATGTCACTGATGATTTCACGTATCAAAATATTGCAGATGATATTATTGCTGAGTTACAGGGAAAATATAATCTGAGACCAAGAAATAAAAATCTCCCAAATGTTACAACAAAAAAGGGTTTGTTAAGAAATGAAACCGATGAGGTAAATCCAAAAGTTGCAGATAAACAGTCTGCAAAAAGAAACACAGGCGATACCCAACCTGTAGAGTTAGAACCAGTAGGAACACCCCCTGTAAATACACAAGCTCCGATAAAAGAAAACAAGGTTACATATCAACGTAAAACCGAGAAGAAAGGTATGGAAGCCCCGAACATTGAAAATGACAAGGCTCTAGGAAACTTTAATTTGGAAAATGAAATAAGTAAAATCAAAATTCCTATCCCCCTTGTTGAATTAGCTAAAAATCGAGTATACAGAAAACAAATCGCCAAAATGATTAATTTTTCTGAAGATGAAAGTCAGGCCGACGCTATTAACTTAGAAGATGACAAGCCTATCCTAGTTTTCGGTCCACATGTCGAAGGTGCAAGAGATACAGTGGCTCCTTTTTATATTACACTAACCCTTTTCGACCATCTTTTACATAACTGTATGTTGGATTCTGGAGCTTCCCATAATGTTATGCCAAAGGCAATAATGGAAAAACTTGGTCTCGAAATCGCAAGACCATATGGTGATCTATATTCTTTCGATTCAAGGAAAGTAAAATACATAGGTATGATTAAAGACTTAGTGGTAGGTTTGGCTCAAATACCTGCTAAAAGTATCCTTATGGATGTAGTAGTCGTTGATATTCCCCCAAAATATGGAATGCTATTATCTAGATCATGAGGTGCTAAGCTTGGAGGATCCCTCCAGTTAGATATGACATATGCTACAATCCTCGTTTTCGAAGGACAATTCACTCGTCTTTACAGGGAGACTAGGTTGGCATTTACTGTAAGTGACCCAAATAATCCTAACAATCATCCAGTTTATATTTCCGACCAAGATTTAGGAAATTGTATATTATCTCTAGATGATGATTTTGAAGTAGATGTAGATGATAAATGTACAGAAGAAAAAATTGAAAAAAAAAGAAATAGAGAAAATGTATATAATACTGGTGTATGGAAAATGTATTTTGATGGTGATTCCTCCTATCTTGGAGTTGGGGCTGGAGCACTTCTTATTTCTCCTGATGATCAATTTTTTATTCATTTTTCATATAGGCTCCAGTGGTATATAGATTGTACAAATAATGTATGTGAATATGAAGCTCTAGTGCTCGGATTAGAAGCTGCTAGAAGGATAAAAATTAAGAATCTTGAAGTCTTTGGTGATGCTGAATTAATCATAAAACAAGTGAATCAGAAATATCAAGCTAAGCATCCTAGATTACGGTCTTATAGGAATTGTGTTTGGGATTTAATGGAGAACTTCTTCACTTCTGGGAATTTTCATTTCATCCCAAGATCCGAAAATCAACAGGCTGATGCTTTAGCCAAAGCTGCATCAATTTTTGCACCCCCGGCTTCTTTTAATTTAAAATATCATATACAAATGAGACATCACCCTTCAATACCAAATAATATACAACATTGGCAGGTTTTTGAAGACGATGAACAACTTCGAAAGTTTCTTGAATCATTAGATGAATTTACAGAAATGCATACCGATCAGGAGAATCAAAATGATCATATTTGGATCATGCAAGAAGGGGAGGATTCTAAAGAGTTTCATGATAAAATTTCAAACCACCGAATCCTTGTTCTCAAAAACAACCAAATCCCCAAAGGTCTAATCCCTCTGGAAAGACTTTTTAATAAAGATGACATCCCTTCTAAAACTACTCTTCAACCTCAACCAAAGGAGGTTGAAGATCGTAATATAGGAACCAAAGATAACCCTAGAATGGTTAAATTATCTAAATATTTATCAATAGAAAACAAAAACAAATACACGGAGTTGTTAAGAAAATATAAATATGTGTTCGCATGGTCATACGAAGATTTGAAAACATATGACACTTCTGTGATAGAACATAAAATACCTCTCAAACCATGTGTCAAACCTTTTAAACAAAAACTCCAACAATTTAACCCTATTTTATTACCTGTTATTGAACGAGAAGTTAAAAAACTTCTAGACGCTAAGATTATTGTTCCCCTAAGATATTCTAATTGGGTAGCTAATCTGGTCCCAGTTAGAAAGAAAAATGGGGAAATCAGATTATGTGTTGATTTCAGGAATCTTAATAAATCTTCTCTTAAAGATAATTATCCTCTACCTAAAATGGACCACGTTCTTGAAAAAGTAGTAGGGGCTAATAGAATGTCCATGATTGAGGGATTTTCAGGTTATAATCAAATTGTTTTCAGTGAGCTTGACAAGAAAAAAACCGCATTTACCACTCCTTGGGGCACATTTATGTATGATAAAATGTCATTTGGACTAATGAATGCAGGAGCTACTTTTCAACGCGCAATGGATATTGCTTTCGTCGGTGAACGAGACAAGTTTGTATTCATCTATTTGGATGATCTTACTGTTTTTTCAAAATCAGATGAAGACCATATGATTCATCTCAAACAAACATTTGAAAAATGTCGCAGGTTTGGTCTATCCTTAAATCCTAAAAAGTCTCATTTCGCTATGCAAGAAGGCAAGTTGTTGGGTCATATAGTATCCCGAGATGGAATCAAGATTGATCCTAAAAGAGTAGAGGCTATAGATACAATAGCTATTCCTAGGAATGTTAAATAAATTCAATCATTTTTAGGGAAAATAAATTTCTTGAGAAGATTTATTCCTAACTTCGCTGAGATTGTTAAATTGATTACAGATATGCTCAGAAAAAATAGTGAAGTAAAGTGGACAGCAGAAGCTAAGGCATCCTTTGCCCACATTAAGAAAGTTATAAGTGAGGCACCAGTACTAGCGAGCCCTGATTATCTTAAAGATTTTCTCATTTTTTCATTTGCCTCTGAACACATGCTTGTTGTTGTACTCCTTTAGAAGAATGAAGAAGGTTTCGATCAACCCATAGCCTTCTTTAGCAAAAGTCTCCGAGATGCTGAACTTAAATACAATATAATGGAAAAGAAAGCTTATGCTATGGTAAAAGAATTAAAATCTTTAAGAACATATGTGTTACATTCTAAAGTGATTGCATATGTACCCACTAGTGATGTAAAAGATATCTTGGTTCAAGAAGACAGTGATGGTAAAAGAGGAAGATGGCTTGTAAAAATTCAAGAGTTTGACCTTGAGGTTAAACCAACCAAATTGGTAAAAGGACAGGGTTTAGCTAAACTTTTAGCTGAATCCAATTTGAGGGCCCTTGGGATAAACAATGCTCAGGAGGAAGAAGGATGGATAGATGTGAGTGAACTTGATGACCAAATAGTCGAAAACAAGATCGAGGAGAAATTTGTGTCGTCAAATTGGTACAAGGACATAGTATCATACTTATTAACTTTGAAATGTCGAGATGATTTTTCACCTTCCAAAGCTAGAACACTGAAGTTGCATGCAGTTAAATACTGTATTTCCGAGAAACGATTATACTGGAAAGATCCGCTTGGTTTCCTCTTAGTCTATCTGGTCGAATCAGAAACAGAGGAAGTTATAAGTCAATTTCATGAAGGATTCTGTGGAGGGTGCCATGCATGGAGAGCTACGGCATATAAAACCCTGAGGACTGGTTATTACTGGCCTAAAATTTTCCCATATGTAAATGCTAAGGTACGAGTTTGCATCCCTTGCCAATTTTTTACAAGAAAACATAAGCTACCAGCGATGCCATTAGTCCCAGTCAAGACAGAATCTCCTTTTCAGCAATGGGGACTTGACTTCATAGGTGAGATAAATCCTCATTCAAGTGCCCAACATAGATGGATTCTGACCGCTACTGACTATTTCACCAAATCGATGGAAGCTATCCCAACAAGGAAGGCCACTGATTCAGTAGTTATAGACTTTTTAGAAGAAAATATCTTGTATAGGTTCGGTTGTCCTAGAAAGATAGTCACAGATAATGCGCAGGCTTTCAAGTCTATGGCAATGGTTAGTTTTTACCATAAATATAATATTGTGTTGGGACATTCTATAGCATACTATCCGTAGGGAAACGGTCTGGCAGAATCTTCTAACAAGAGCTTGATTAGTATAATCAAGAAAGTCTTAAATGAAAATAAAAAGTCTTGGCATTTACATTTAAAATATGCTCTATGGGCAAATCGGATAGGAACAAAAAAGTCTATCAGTACTTCTCCCTTTAAAATGGTTTATGGAACAGATGTAGTGTTTCCCATAAATCTAGCACTTCCTGTGATGAAACTATGGCAGGACGAGAAGGAAGAGCCAAACCCTCTCACAAGAAGGATAAACCAACTCATTGAAGTTCAGCAGCACAGGGATGTAGTAGATGAAAAATTGCAGAAGTACCAAGATGATATGAAGATATTATTTGATTGTAAATCCAAGGACAGGAACTTTCTCCCAGGAGATCTGGTTTTGAGGTGGGATGCTCGAAAAGAAGATTCAGGAAAAAATGGTAAATTCCATCATATTTGGTATGGACCATTTAAGGTAGTATCTTCTGAAGGAAAAAATTCATTTTTGCTTGAAAATTTGGATGGTAAGATCTTGA
>ML787696.1:422207-442179 GCA_009831015.1 Picea engelmannii | reverse complement strand
TGTTTTTCATTTCTAAAAAACTCATTCGCATTTTGTAATTAAATAAAAATTAGTTAAGTGTTTATAATATATATATATATATATATATATAAAGAAAAGAAAAGAGTCCAAAGAGTTATTTTTGAAATCATAACCTAGGTTTTCTGATTTTCATATTATTGAAAATCTCCTTTTATACCTTCGATACTATCTTTCACGTTTTCGGACTTTCGTATCAGAGTAGGAGAGATTATGTATTAACCTTGAAAATCAACAAATGATTAAATTCAGTAAGGTCAGTTTTCATAGTTCTTTCTTTCTGACCAAAACTAGTTATGTTTGAGTTGATTTTGACTATCTTAAGTTCTTAACAGTTTGTCGGAGGTTTTAAGATTGCTCAAAGGAAAACCCCTGAAAATAATTTTTCCTTTTTTTTTCTCTACAGACTGAGGGGTTTTGAAAGTTGAGAAAAATTGTTCTAGAATAATCAAAATAAGTTGTCAAACCTCTATTATAAATTTTTACACAGATAACCACCCCTAATATATTAAGTATCACTTATTGCCCCCGCTTCGTATGCACAAGCTAACTATAAGACAGATGGTGAAAGGAAATTCATATTTGACTGCCCCCATCTAGTCCCACAAACGATGAAAGGAAATTCATTTAAATGATTGCCCTTGTCTAAATAAAAAAAAAACGGATAACTTCACCAGGGTACTGAATAGGCCTACTGACAATGAAGCAATATCTAAGCATAAAATTAGCGCTCGAATAAGAATAGATTTATAGTGATTTAATTACTAGATTCAATGTTATTTAACTACTAGTAATAAGAATATAAAAAGATTACATTTTATTAATTTATATAAAAATAATAATTTAACAATATTGTTTTTATAAATTAATAATTCTAATTAAAATTTTTATTTTCTTAATATATATATATATATATATATATATATATATATATATATATATATATATATATATATATATATATTATTTTATATAATTATTTTAATCTAAATCATTTAAAAGGTGATAAATTTACCTTTTTAACCTATTCAAATCTTTCCTACTTTTTAACTAATTCAAAATTAATTTTTAATTAATTGAGCCAATTAACAAATTGTTTATATGTGATTTTTTATTTATATATTTTAATTTTTTTATTATTTTATTATTAATTTAATATTGATTATTATTTTATAGATTTTTTACCATTATTTTAATACATTATGTTATATGAACACTTCATATCATAATACTTGTCAATTGAGTTGGGCTAAAACCTTTCTAATGTTAAAAAAAAAATCATGGGACAATTAAAATTAAAATAATGCTGAAATAAAATATGGAAAGCACAATACACAAAAAAAAAACACCTAATGTAAGTTATGTCCACAAAGAAATTGCCTATGCTTTTTTAATTTTTTCTTCCAAAATAAATAAATACAACACATGCTTTATAACTTTGTTCACCAATACTATAAACCCAAAAACCATTTATTTACTTAAAATATATATTTAATCTTTTACCAAACCAATTGTTCACTTAAATTTGATTTGACTCTTTTACCTAATCAAATTTATCATAAGAACTAATGCAGGTCGAATTATTGAAGTAAATTCTATCTTACTAAGAGTTTGATACGCTATCCACAACAAAGTCTAAGATCAGTAGTAAATGAGAAGAGTTCTTTTTCCAAAAAGAGATGGAGAGAATAATAAAACTATAAAATTACAGCCGGGTTTGAGACAATCTCCACAACAAACTCTAAGGTCAATAGCAAAGACTCAGATCAATGGCCGGCAAAGAGAAGAGTTTTTAACCCAAAAAAACGAGAGAATAGCAAAACTATAAAGCAACAGGCGAGAAGTCATTTGAGAAATAAAAGCGATTACAAGATGATTATTTCTATTAAATAGTTAAAAAGTACCCAAAAAATTTATGAAAAGATTATACAAAATGAATATCAATAATCAGCGACATAATCACAAATCTTCCAAACCCAGAATGTTAATTTTTTTCAGAAAATGCATCCTGTCAAAGTTATGTTAAAATATTACACTGACTATATCCTAAGCATAAAATAAGAAGCTCACAGACCAAATCAACAGTGGAGCTTTTTATTATCCGTTCACACAAAAATTCATTAAAGCAGGGAACGTGAAGAATGATCGTTTCCCGAGCTTGCAGTGGAATTAGGGTTTTGCTCTATCGGTATATTCTCATGATCGATTACTTCCCCATCGTAAGCTTCCATTACCCTATCGATCTTCCACGCTTCCTCACTCTTCTCCCAACGTCTGTGCAACTTTGCATACTCTGTGAATATATCGTCAGTGTTGCTGTTTGTTGAAGAAACTGGAGAGGCCAACGTAGCCTCGTTATGGGAAGAAAAATGAATGAGCTGTAAACAGAGATTATATGATTCGGGAGATAAATGCATCTTCTCTATGGTCTCCAGGGTATGCGAGGACAATCGCTTCCTCACATGGCGAAGATGTGGTGGAAGTTGAGAATCTTGTTGTTGGGTCGAACGAACCATAACTTGAACATATTCCTCCTCTGATTCATCATCCTTAGAATCTGCCTCCCACTCATAATCAGAAGCTATCTTCAATGCATCAACAGGATCTATTACAACGTAGTCATCATCCATGTCTGGTTCTGGTTCTGGTTCTGTTATGTCGCTTGCCTTGTTACCAGAAAACAGATTTTGAACACCGTCGGCACGAATTGACTGTGGATATCAACGTCCCAAATTAGAGCCAAGTACAATTGAAAAGAAAAATGTAAGAAAATTTGGTGGCTAATTCCCGTATATATATATGCGACGGGCTGTAAAAGTGCCACAACGGTCCCGTTGAACGCCGACACCTTAAAACTGGTTGGCCCTTACTCTGTCCACTTCTCTTAACATGGATGCCTCATTTATTTTTATTTTTAGTTGTGCATTCATATAGGCGAATGCATTCGAGCATTGGAGAGTACTCGTTTTTTTAAGAGGGTAAGTTTCTTATTAAGCTTTCTCCAATTTTTTATTTTTTTTTAAAAGTAAGTCTGAAATCATGTATTACTGAAATAAGTTATATATAAAAAAGACAAGGGGAATTTCTTGGTCTACCAAAAAAGGAAATCAGATCAGGGATCCCAGAGTTGCGCTATCTAAGATAGCAGGGGAGGGTTGGACGGCCACCATGGGAAATCGACTCAGTCCTCTCGAAATCAGTTTGACAAACTAAACCATAATATATACATAAAACATAACAAAAAAAAAACAGGGGTAGCTCCTATACCGAAAACCACTTGACCTGGGGCTGAACTTGCGCTAGTCTAGGATGATGGGATGTCTTGCGTCGCCATCATTTTTTGCCTTGTTCTCCTTCCTCTGATCCACCTTGCACATCTTCCTGATACAAGTTGGTGTTCCGCTCCAATTTGCTGGAGTGATTTCCATGTGGTGGACATAGCGTAAGTAAAGGTGGAATTGACATGCCATTCGTTCCATTTTTTTCTTTTGGCTCCTCTAGTCCTCAACTAGTCTTTTTGCATTGGCCTCTAGGTTGCTGAGGCGACTCAGAATTTCTGTGAACATCTTCTTGTGGTCCCTGATAGCCTCCTTGCTGGTCTCTTTCCGGGTAGCGTTCATCTTGCCTATTAACATTTTTGTTCGCCAGGCCTCCTCCACAATTTTTTGGTAGAGGGTTTTTCTGGGCTGCGTAGCCCCTGGGTCCCTTATCTCGTCTGCTTCTTGAATTAGTTATGTCCAGGCTTTTCCCTTACGTGTGGTGTTGATTTCCCTCTCCCACCTATTGATCATGGATTTTCCCTTTGGATCAATCTGCATGAGAAAGGTACCCTTGGCTTCTCTGGCCGCTTGCTCCATCCTTGTAATCCTCTGGGTGCTTGTCGGAGGTTCTTTTCCATCGGGGCCTCTCTTAATATGGGTTTTCTTCATTCTTACCATCTCGGCTTGCTTGTGGTGGTTTTTGTCTTGGGTTCTTCTCCTATTCCTATTTGCCCCTTCCTGGTATGTAAGATGGGCTCTGTAATTGCTTCTCTCCATTCTGTGGCTATTCCTTGTGTTTCTTCTTTTATGGGAATTCCCCGGCTATGGGCTCGTCCCAACAATCATGGGCCGCTCATAAAGGTGTACCTTCTGGTACTTTTTCACTGTTTCGGAGTGTGTGCTCTTGGGAGCCCTGTTATCATCTTTGCACCAATCCCTTGCCCTGCACGTTATACAACAATCATTACCATTCCTCGTATCTGTACTTGGGTGAGGTGTACCCATACTTGGCCATTGGAAACCCTTTTGTCCTTCGTCCTTTTCCGCCTGCTAATTAACTCTTCTGCTTTCCCACGAACAACCCCTATACTTCTTTCTATTGACAGGACTGTGGTGTTGTACCTCCTCTTGTTGTATGATCTCGATCTGCATTGTAACTTGTGTTTGGGTGGCGGGCTATCAGATTCTGCCTGGATCCTACGTGCCCTTTAGTTATTTCTGCGCCTCCATCCTCGATTTGGTCATTCACACGTCGGCTGTCGTCACAGTCTTTTGCCTCTAGTTGAATGCAGTTTGTTCGAAACTGAACATTCAGGATGTTACTCCAGATAGTGTCCAGTTCTGGTCCTTGTTTTTCGATCCCCTCATTACTGATTCTATCCGCCAGTCCATTTGCTGACCTCCGTACTTAGTGCAACTCCATTGTGATCCCTGTCTGCAAGTGCTCCTAAATATTTTGCAAGGACTGTGCCAAGCGCCAGTGCCTCTGAAGTTTTCCCACTCTGGTACTGTTTTGGAGTCTCCTTACTGTGTTGATAACCAGTGTGGAGTCTCCTTCCACTATGATGTTTGTCATCCCTTCCTGGTTTAGAATCTCGAGGTCGGTCTCTAGGGATCTGAATTCCATGACGTTGTTGGTTTAGTTTCCCAGGATCCCAGTGTACAGTCGGATGATATTACCTTTACTGTCCCTGATTACTCCTCCCATTCTTGTCCATCCTGGGTTACCTTTCGATGCCCCATCGAAATTCATCTTGAGGGAGCCTACTGGTGGTGGTTTCTAGTTGCACTCACCTACTTCGAGTTGCGGTGGTCGTCTTACCTGATTGGGGTTGCATCCATCTTTCAGGTGGAAGGATTCTAGAATTCGGAAGTCCTAGGCTACTAGTTGTGCGCTTCTTGTCTGGAAGTTGCAGCTCTAGACTGTTTCTTTTGTCATGGAGATTATTGTTTCCTTGATCTTCCATTCCGACCAACTTTGGTTCCTGAAGATGCGCTGGTTCCTTTCTTTCCATATTGTTCATATGATCATTCCTAGAATGAGGGTCCAACAAAGGTTCACCTCTTCGTTTTCACTGTAGTTTTCTTTCCAACTATTGATAGTTGCGAAGATGTTACCTCGGATCCTATTTGACTGTCGGAAGATACCTGTCGCCCAGTCCCAAATTTTTGTTGTGTAGGTGCATTCGTCAAGGAGATGGTTCGTTGTTTCTTCCTTTCCTTGACAGAGGTGACATTTGGAGGGACCTATGAATCCTCTTTTCCTTAGGTTTTCCCAAGTTAGAATTCGGTTGTGGAATATTAACCATTGGAAGATTTTTATTTTTAGCCACTGGGGGGCATTCCAAAGCTTATCCCATTATTGCGTTGGGTCTTCTTGGTCCTAGTCCGCGATATAGTGTTGGACTTATTTTAGATTGAATTCCCCGTCGTCTTTTTGTCCCCATCTTAGCTGATCATTTTCTTTCGTGACTGTAATTTTTTGTTTCCCCAATTCCTCCTCCACCTCTTTTACTGTTGTTGCGGTTTGGGCTCTATTCCGTGGGGTGAGAGTATTCTAGATTCTCCATTTGTTGCGATTTGTTTCTTGTTTCCAATAATGGTAGACTCTGGTTTTACCTTGCGTGATCAACTCCTGTTGGAGTGCCTCCCTGTCTGGTTTCTCCATTCTGAGTTTTTGTTGCCAGGCGTCCTCCTAGAATCTGGTTGTTCTGCCATTCCTTACTTCCCAAAAGCTGTATGTTTGAATCCAGTCTTTGTTGCACTAGGCTAGGTTCCAGAAGCCTGAACCTTCCGTGGTGCCTCTGAGGCAGATTCTGTCCTAGTCGATTATGTCTGGGGCATACTTTTTCTTCCATGGGTTTTCCCAAGGTGTAGTAGTTTCTTTGACCGAGTGCCACCAGAGTTTCACCCCGTAGGCGTCATTGGTCACTTGTGAGTCTTGTAGCCCCAGACCGGCTTTGATTTTTGGTTTACAAACCTTCTCCCAAGCCACCAGGGCCCATTTTTTCCTTGTTTCTACTCCTCACCACAGGAAATCCCTTTGGATGGTTCTTATTTTTTGTAGTATCCCTTTGGGGGTTGGGAAAACGAACATCATAAAGGTTGGAATTGCTTTCAAAACAGACTTGGTACGAATAAGTCTTCCGGCTAGGTTGAGGGATCTGTAGGTCCATTTTTTTACCCGCTCCTATAATTTGTTGATTATTCCTTCTCAAGTGGACATTCTGTAAGCTTTTTCTGTCAGGGGTATGCCCAAGTACTTAGTTGGGAGTGCTTTGCATTCAAAGCCCAAAATGTTGGCTAGATTCCTTTGGATTGTGGGGTTGGTATTAAAGAAGAAGATCATAGATTTGGAATCATTGATCTCTGCACCTGAGGCTTCGACGGACTCTTATAGGATTCGTTTGTAGGATTTTGCTTCCTTGACCATGGGTATGCCATGAAGTAAATTGTCATCCATGAACTGTTGGTGCGTGGCAGTAGGGCAGTTTTTGAAAGGTTTGATACCTGTTATTTCACCTGTTGCAATTGCTCTTTTAATGCTACGGCTGAGACCTTCCATCATCAAAATGAAAAGGAAGGGGGACAACGGGTCTCCTTGTCTGATGCCTCTCATGGGCCAGAAAGGTTTGTCAGTGGCTCAATTTATTAGTAGTGAGTAGTTTGTTGTGGAAAATAGGCTGACTATCGAGTTGATCTAGTGCTGGGTGAAACCAAAGGCTTCCAAGGTCTTGACCATATAGTGCTAGCTAATTTTGTCATAATATTTTTCTAGGTCCAGTTGTATTATCATTCCCCCTCTCTTCTGAAGCTTCAGGGTGTGGATCAGCTCGTGGGAATGGATAATATTGTCCATTATATGTCTTCCTTCCATGAAGCCTTCTTGTTCTTGTGAGACTAATGTGGGTAGGAGGGGTTTCAATCTATTTGCTATAACTTTGAAGATTATCTTATATACCACATTACATAGTGCTATAGATCTGTATTGATCCAGGGTTTTGGCTTCATTTTATTTGGGGATTAGTGTAATCATTGTAGCATTTAGCGCTTTTAGAATGGAGACTGAACTTCTAGAATCTTCCACTACCCTACAAACTTCATTTTTGACAATATCACAATAGGCTTTGAAAAACTCCACTGTGAATCCATCTGGGTCTAGGGATTTCCCGTTGGGCATTTCCTGGAGTACTTGGTCAATTTCCTCCTCCACAATGGGTTTGTTCAGGTTGTTATTTTTCTCTTCGGTGACCAGGTGGGGGATATGCTGAATTATCCTTTGTATGGCCTCCATTCTGTCCTGGTTGGGTTCCTGGGATATCCCATGGAAGTGGTTTACCAGAGTAGTTTCAATCTCCTTATGTGACTCTCACTCTATTCTGTCCTGGTCCTTAATCTTCAGGATTTTTTTATGGGTTCTTCTGGCCATGGTTGTTCTATGAAAAAACTTGGTGTTCCATTCTCCTTCCTTTAACCATTTGATATGGGACTTTTGTAACCAAAGTGTTTCTTTCTGCTGGCATCGAGATTCCCATTCCTGGGTCATCTAGATCTCTTCCTTTTTCTGTTCCTCCGTATAGCCCTCCGAAATGCAGGTTTCCTGGAGTTTTTTCATTTTTTCCTCTATGTTGTTTTTCTCTTGGTTTATGTTCCCAAAAGTGTCCTTGTTCCATTCCTTGAGCCTATATTTGATATAATTTAGTTTCCTATAGAGTTTGAACATCTTTGTCCCTTGCTCTGGTTGGTCCTCCCACCACCACTATTTGATCCTTTCCTTGAAAGTCGGGTGTTCAATCCAGAATTTCTCAAATCTGAAGGGTCCATTCTTTAGTGTGGTTTGGAAGCTTGCTTCTAGTTGCACTGACCAGTGATCAAATCCCCCCCCCAGGGGAGAATGTTGCAATCTAAGGTTATCCCCTGCATAATGATTGACTTCGATATTGGGAATTTGTCAAGTCTTGTTGCTACCTGATATTGGTTCATCCATTTATTGTTCTAGGTGAACTGGCCATTATTAGTTTTGAGGTCTACCATCTCCATTGTGTCGATGAAATTTGAGAATTATTCTGCATCCCTATCCAATCTTCTTGTACCTCTTTTTTTCTCCACAAGTGACATGATGATGTTGAATTCCCCTGCCAGGATCCATTGGAGGTTGTTGGATCAGTTTTTAAGGTCTTCTAAGTCTCGTATCATTCCTCTCTTATCCTATGACACCCGAGGCCCATACACATTAGTGCATAGAATCACCTCTGTGTTCCCAATGATTTGCATGCGAACCATGAGGGTGTGCCTGGTCACTTCGACTTCTATTAGGCTCAGTACTTGTGGGTTGCACAAGGTGAGAGTTCCTCCTGCCATTTGGTGGCCTCCGATAGCCACCATCTTTTATTTGTGCCATTTTTGTTCACTGATATCCTCAATTTTGTCTGTATTGCATTTTGTCTCTTGAATAAAAAAGAGATCCGGTTTTTCTTGCTTTAGTCTATTCCTAATGATTCTTTGTTTTCTTGGGATGTTTAGGCCTCTTATATTCCATGTTATAACCTTCATTTAAACATGTGGGGGGGAGTTGGGGAAGATTTTCTTGATCTTACCCAAGTTTATCAGTAGCGCTCCAAGATCCTACAGGGCTAAGCTATTTGATTTCCTGCCTTTTTTCCTCCGCGTCTGCTTGGGTGAGAGATATGGTTGTCCCTCTCCGGCTTTGACTTCTAGATGTCCAATATCCCTGTGTGTGCATTTTATTCCTCTAGCTTTGGCTTCCTCCCTTAGGAGAAACAGGTACTGAATTTGATCGAGTTGCTCTATTGGTACATTGTATAATCCCTGTCTTTTCCATTGCTCCAGTATGTTTGGGAGATCTATCCCTTCCCTTTCCACAAGGTTTCTAATATTAGGATCTTTTGTGCCTACTTCGCTTGGGGTCATTTCCACATCTCCCTCTGCTTCTTGCATGGGGGTGTTGTCGTCTATGATTTCTCCATCCATTGGGGTTGCATAACTCCCTTGTTCCTTCTTGTTGCTTGGTCGATTGGTGGGCTTGTTTATTGCTTGTTCTCTGATTTCTTGATATTTTTTTGATTCCTTTCATTTTCTATCCCTTTGTTGGTTTTGTCCCGTCCTTTTGTTTTATTCTGGGTCTCTCGGTTATTTCCTACTGGGGTTCTACTCTTCTTTTTGTTTTCTCTGTTTCTGGGGTTCGGTTTTATAAAGCCATCCTCATCCTGCTGTGGTTTTGGGTTTTTCGCTTCTTGTTTTTTATTAAGAGGAAATTCTCTGATTAGGTGGCCATGTTCATGGCATCTTCTGGATATGAAGGGGATCTGTTCATAATCTATGTCTTGGATCCATTACTCATCCCTGAATTCCAGACTTATGGCTTCTAGGAGTGCTCCCGACACATCCATTTCTATGCAGATTCTTGTGTAAGATGTATATCTCCCTTTTAGGGTGGCTTCTGAGGTCTTCACATATTTCCCCAATTTTTTTCCTATTTCTTTGAAAGTAGAGGGTAACCAATAGTCTTAAGGAAAGGAATAAAATCTCAGCCAGAACGACACCTTTTTGAAAGTCTCTTTTTCTGGGGAGAAATTTTCCTTCCATGGCCGCATGTACAGTCCTGTTGAGGCGTGGAAGTATGGCCCTCCCTCAAAGACTCTATCCCTGTCCTCCAAGTTCATGAATACTATTGTGAAGAATCCTTTCGATCCCAGGTGGAGCTCCACTTCTTCGTTTGGCTTCCAACGGTATTTAATCTAGTTGCGCAACATTCGTTCTGTGGGCCACAAACCTATGAACTTGCATATTAGTGCATGCATCTTCATCTGGTCCTTGTAGAGTTGCATTTTCAGATCCTCCAGTATCACCTTGGGTATCATTATTGTTTTAGGTTTGCACGGGTTGCGCCCTTATGCCTTGTTGGGTGTCGTTGTATCTTGCACCTCACTATGAGTTTCTCTGGCTTCCTCTCCCATGCACTCACTTTTTCCTTGGTTCCTTTCCTGACCTTTTTCTGGGTCTGATCCCGAGATTCTCGTCACTGGTGCCTTGAAAACTACCCCTCTTGGCCCTTTCCCTCTGTCTACCACTACCTATTTGTATGAGAGGGTACCCTTACCCCCTCTTTTGGTGCTCATGTTGTCCTCTACTATGATCACGACTGTCAAACCCTAGCTTGTAGTTGCTCCACGATTCCTTTCGTCGAATCTTATCAACTTTTCACTCTTCTCTCCACTTTCATTCTCAAGTTTTATTAAATATCTTTATTCACCCCACTCTCATATATTAAAATTTTCCTAATATCTCCCCTCACACCCACCCTTATGATAAGGTTTTTCTAAATATCTCCCCTCACACCCACCTTTATAATAAGGTTTTTCCCAATATCTCCTTCCACCCCCATATTCATAGGAGGGTGGGTGAGATATTGAGGAAAACTTAACAAGACTTAATATATGAGGGTGGGGGAGATATTGGGAAAAACTTGACAAGACATAATATATGAGGGTGGGGGTAGAGAGAGATGTTGACCAAAACTTAATAATTAATATATGAGGATTGAGGTAGGGGGAGATATTGGGTAAAACTTAATTGGGTGGAGGGAGATATTGGGGAAAACTTAAATGGGGAGGGGGGAAAGGGGTAAAAATTAATTGGGTAGAGGGAGATATTGAGGAAAACTTAAAGGGGGTAGGGGGAAATATTGTGGAAAATTTAATAATTAATATATGAGAATGGAAGTGGGGACGAGCTAGGGAAAGATATTAGGGAAAATTTAATAATTAATATATGAGGATGGAGGTGGGGGGAGATATTTGGGAAAACTTAATAATTAAGTTTTCACCAATATCTACCCCCTCCCCTGCCCTCATGTCCTCACAAAAGTGTAGGAGAGATATGAGAGGGACGAAAATGATGGGGGGCTATGATTCCACAAGAGAGGGGGATAAAGGAGAGTCCAAGGGAAAATCAATGTCATTTTTCTAAGATAATGCATCTTTTCCATCTAATCCTCCTTTGAATTATTATACACTCAATCATTGAACACATGTAAGGGGTTGGGTGAGGAAGTCACCTCGCCTAGTTATTGATAAAATGGACCTTAATACAATCGACCTTGGGAAATGGGAGAGTAAACATGCATGCAAAAAAAAAATTAGTATGGAAAAAGAGGGGATTTTTTACTTATTGATTTTGGAGAGAAAGAGGGGAGTTGGGTGTTGAGAAGAGTACCAACCATTCTATTCTTAAGGACAACCATTATTGCATTTTGTTTATGTTGAAATTTTGGCATGTGTGCCTATAAAAATGGGTTGTCTGTTTGTGGTTCATTTTCTTGTTGAGGAAATGGCTCAAGGGCCTTGAGAAGGATGTTGTGAGTACTCCTAGAGAAGTTGAGAGTTCCAGGAGTCCCCACTTGTGAGATTCCTAGCTAACTAAGTACATTGGAGCCCTGGAATGAAGTGGGAAGGCACGAGGGACCATGTGACAAAGAATGGGGGTCCCATTCATTGGGTTGTGTAGGTTGAGGGGAAGATAGCTATTGGATTGTTACTGATGTTGAAGTAGAACTTGGGTTTTTTGGTCGCTGAATGTGAAGAGTGGAAAACAAAGAATGAAAAATCTCCTTATGGAATCATAGCCTCAACTCGAGGTGGATTTCTATTGAAAATTGGAACAACAAGCTTATGGCTAGGAGGAACATCCCCTATACGCAACCAGTTGGTTCAACAATTTAAAATATAATTTTATGTTGTATAATATATACTTATTCTACTATATATATATATATATATATATATATATATATTCGACTACTGTGCGTTTGCTAACTAGATGCATTCATGGTTTTTATTTTGTTGTTAATTGCATGTGAATTTTATGGGATTGCTGCCCTATGTTTAATTTATTTGCATTGGGGTATTTTAACTTTGTATTTAGCAGGTGAGGATATTTTACAAATGGTATTTGAGATTTTTCTTCAACATCAGACACGTATGGGACAAAGACCAACGAAAATTTTCCAAATTTATTGTTGTAGAGTTTTAATCTATGAAAATTTTGAGGAAATTTGTGAAAACGGATTGAAATCCCCAAATTTCTAATAAAATTCATGTCAACTTTTCACTCGAAATGGTTGATGAGGTGATAAATGGTATCGAATGCAAGTTGTAGAGTTAAATTTGGCATGGAATGTCAACTTTTGTGTTTTCATGGTACATGAAGAGTTATTAAAACCAACGGCCCATATCACATTCTAATTGACAATCAATGATTGAGATACATTTTAGATTGTTTAAAATCTTAAATTTTAGCGAAGAAAAGTTTTGGAAAAAATATAAAATTTCAAAAATTATAATTTTTCAGTATTTTATAAAAATTATGTATAGATGATGGCATGGACCATACCCATGACAGGGACTGATAGGGTCCATGTTTGAAGCATCATGGTGGTGGAAGGTAGGGGTCATGGCATAGATTTTGAAGAATCAATGGTCGAGATTACATTAGATTTTGAGAATCTATGACCTAGATTTAACCTAGATTTAGTAAAAAAATTATAAGTTTCAATGTTCGGTCAAATCCTATGAAGAAGTGACATTTTCGTAGATCACGATGAAGGAATCGTCGATTTTTTATGGAGCAATCAGAATTCAGTGAAATTTTATGAAGTATGGATTTTTTCATAGATCGTCAATGAATGAAATCATCAGTTGTCGATGGAGTGATCAAATTTCAGTGAAATTCTACAAAGTATGGAATTTTTCATAGATCATCAATGAAAGGAAACCATCGATTGTTGATGGAGCTATCGGAGCTTGGATAAATTCTACAAAGTACAGAATTTTTCATAGATAGTTGATATGAAGGAAAATTATCGATCACTGATGCAAAGAAAATCATTGATCACCAATTCGAAGAAATTTGTCGATCACCAATGTAAAGAAATTCCTTGATTGCTGATGTGAAGGAAATCCTCGATTGCCGATGCAAATGAAATTGGAAATCGTTATTACAAAGAAAATCATCGATGCAAGGGAAATTTTTGATCGTTGATGAAGGATTTTAGTTATCATTGAAGAGGAGGAGAAAGAGGAGATTAAGGATAAGAGGATAAAGATAAGGAGGAAATGGAAGGAAAAAATATACAATTTACCAAAAAAAAAGTCTAAAGCCAAAACTTGTTTTAGCCATAACATAAGCAGTTTAAATTAGATTCATATGAATTTTTAGGGGTATGTCCATAGTGATGAGAGATACAAGAGAGCCAATGAAAGCCACTAACTAATCTTGCTTCAATTTTCCAAAAAATGTAGATTAGTGAATTTTGAAGATCTGGGTCGTGCTAAGTAATTGGGGCCCAAATGAAGGAGACAATTTTAGAGGGAGTTCAAAAATCATAAATGAATATACCTAGTTGGGATTCCAAATAAATTATAAAGGATTTTGAGTGGAGGTATTCACACAAGGAAAAATACACTATTCCTGAGAAATTTTGGGGGATTTTTGAAATCTTCAAGGGAGGAAAAGGGACCACAGATCACCAATTCAAAAAATTTATTTTAGTCGATATTTTATATACACATAAATCTAGAATACTTTGACTTGATGGATTTTTTACCAATTTTTATCTATTTGGGAGATAACCAATTCTAAGTTTGGAAAATATTTAAAAGTGCAAAGTCATCAATTCCATATTTATACAGAATTGGAATGATGCATCTGATTTCAAATTCAAAAGTTTTTGTGAGTTCACAATCATAAATAATATCAACAATTGATATAAAAAATTTCTGGTTCTCTCCAGATTTCTTTCTATAGGTGGAAGAATATTGGCTTTGAGATTTATTTTACCAATGAAACATGTGCAAAAAGGTGAAACTGTTGATTTTAGGAAGCCATAACTTTCATCACTGAAACTAGAACAAGGCATGAGTACAACCATTAGAAAGGTAATCCAGAGGATGACATGACATAATTATTAGGTTCTCTTAGGAAGAAATTGGTTGTGTTATAAATCTACAGGAAAAAGGGAAAATAGAATATGAGAACCATGTAATTGTTCAAAATGAAGATTTTCTAAATAATGTCAATTTTTTGAAAAACATTTCTAGATGATATAGGTACAAGACAAATGTTAGTATTGGGTAATCAAATTGTAGATACTCATGATGGTGCTTATGTAGAGGTATATAGGCACATTTGGAGTGCATCAACCTAGAAAATAAAAAGGGGTTGATTTTTAAATATCAAGGTATTGTTTATGAGTTGGGGAACAGTTAAAAGAAGAGCATGTTATGTCAAGAGCTTGTTGAAAAAATAATTAGGTACTATAAATAATAATGCGTGGATCTATAGATTATAAAGTTTGGGGTCCAATGGACATGGAAGCATGACAAAGCTTGTAGAGTTGGATGATATAATAAAGAGATGTAGAGGGAAGTTGATCCAGGAGGATCTCAATGGCCACCCACCTTTTCCAACTAGCTCAAAACATTATTTTGGCAACTTACTATTTTTAGTAGTTTTTCGGTTCCTCACACTACTGCATATTGAAAAATTTGCAACAACTACTTGCAACGAAAGTACCCTTTCCTCGCAAAATTGAAGGTAAAGATTTGAATTTTTTAATTTTTTTATAAATCCATCCCGCATTCGTTGCTCTTGCGACGAACCTAGCTGTACGTCTCAAGAGAGACGAACATGAAGATAGTGGACACCCATCACTCTTGTGATGACCTTTGGTTATTGTCGCAAGATCGACGATCCAATGATGATTGTTACACTGTTTGACCAAGTCAACATTGACCGTTACACTGTTTGACAAAGTCAACATTCACTTGGTTAATGTTTGTCACTCTTGCGACGAAAAAAATATCTATAAATATTTTGCAAATTAGAGGTGTTGCGAAAATCTTGCTATAACAACGACGATTCAAAAAAGGTATTTTTGTGCGGAAGAATGTCGCAGAATATTAGAGGTGGGAAAAAAAGTAAAGAAGGTGAAAAGGGTGATGGTAGATGTTATTTCTCTTGCAAAATATGTTTCACTACACGTCCCGTAAGAATTTTAATAACAACAACTAAAAAACATTGTAGGAAATATGGGCACATTGATGGGGGATCAAATGAATACCGTCTCATGGTAATTAACTATACATTCATTATCTATTTCCATATTGTCAATTTTATATAAAATTATATATATTGTTTGAATATTTGTTATACACACTAATTTTGAATGATTGTTTGTAATTATAAAGTTAGATTTTCCCTCTAACTTTTTGCAGAATATTACACCAAGTGGTAGTAGAAATGATGTTGTACAAGCTGAGAAACATGATCAAGAAAATGAAGATCTCATGGAAGAAGATGATGGGACAAAACAAGTTAATGATCCCATGGAAGAAGATGATGGGACAAATCAAATGATCCAAGATTTGTTTGCTCAGCCGCATGAGGATGGGAAAAATGATGGTATTTATGATGAACCTCTATTAGAAAAGGAAAATAAATGACTTTATGAAGGCTCAAGAGCAAACATTCTCTCCACTACATTGATGCTAGTGAACTTAAAGGTTATGAAAAATTTGTCGAACACTTGTATGACACAGATCCTAAGGTATGTAATATGTTTCATCTCATATACATAAATGTTGACTTTTTTCTATATTTTTTTACTGTTAATTAATGTGTAAAATAAGAATGAAATTTATATGATTAATATTCTTTACATTATCTAGTTATTTGTTATGTTGTAGATTGTTAGGTAAAATTTTGTTACCATCATCAAATATTTTACCTCGCACATATCGATATTTGCATGCCAATATGAAAGACATTGGAATGGATTATCAAACTATAGATGCATGTCCTAATGATAATATTATATATTATGGACAACATGCTTCGAAAATAGAATGTCTGCAATGTCTTATCAACAGATATCAAACTGATCAAGTAACAAAAAGGGTGCCTCAAAAGGTTCTTCATCATATTCCCATAATTCCACGTTTGCGGCAATTGTTTAGGTGTGAAAGCATAGCACAATTTATGGATTACCATGCACGTAATACAAGTGGAGATGGTTTTCTTCGAATGCATGCTGATGGCTATGCATTTAGGGAAATTGAGGAAAAATGGGTAGATTTCAAAGATGAACCTCGTAATGTTAGGATTTCATTGGCAACTGACAACGTTAATCCATTTAGAGAGATTAGGTCTATTTACTCAGTGTGGCCTATTTTTGCTATCAACAATAACATTCCTCCTTGGATGTCAATAAAGAGGGAGCACATAATGTTGAAAATGCTTGTTCCAGGTATTTGTTTACATTAATTTTTTGAATGTAACATTTTCATTTGTTTCTTTTTTGCATAATATCTTTTGTTTATTTATTTACTTATATATACATATCATGGTTATTATAGTAATTATGTGTAATTTAAAACAATTAGGTAAGTACCAAGTTAAATATATGAATGTATATATCGATCCTCTTATTGACGAGCTACTAAAGTTATGGACTGGCATCACTATGTATGACATTTGTAAACCAATCGGGGAGAATAAATTTAAATTCCATGGAATACTTTTATGGACAATTCATGATGCCCCGACTAACAAATTTTTGTGGTATGTAGCATTCTATTGCTCTTTAAATATACTATATAATTTTTTAAAGATATCATGCTGCAAGTTTAATTTTTAAATAATCTCATTGTATAATTGACATTAATCCATTTGTTGCAGGTCTTCAAACAAAGGGTAAATTTGCATGTCTAGTTTGTGGTCCTAAGATTACGTATCGTCATTCAAAATTTTTAGGAAAGGTGGTGTTTTATGAGTATAGGAACCTTGAACAAATTTTAAAAGGAACAACGAAAATACATTGTACTAGGACTAGACATGGGCAACAATGACCTGTGAATGGGGCCAAATTGAAATTTTTTCAAACTATTTCTATATGCATTGAAATTTGACATGGATAGACTATTTGCATGCCTTAACGATATGGGAGGGTTTATGGACTCAAATTTTACTCTCACACCCACTTGTTTCCCTCATCAATTCGTCATGTAAACCATAAACATTTTTTTTTTCTGTCAAAGTACACAAATTGGTTGACACAGGTTTTAAGTTTGCATCAACTTTTCTTCATCTTTATTTCAGGTTCTACATTAATGTATATACAATGTATGTGTGTCATAGCTATGATGAAAAATCCCTCTTTTTTCGTTCATTGTTTAATCAACACCATAAAAATATGCCCTTGCAGTACTAGATGCGGGAACATGTGTACTGTCGAACGAATTTTAAAAGGAACAACGATAGATGCACCTATACTTCCCAATGTTTACTCCCCTTGTGAGGGATCATGTAGGATGTCATTTGATGGATCTTGTTTGAAATGTGGAACCGTAGAAGGAGTAGTTTTTGAGATTCCTTCTAGAGAAATTCATTCTCACTCCAAATTTAAATTGTAATGCATATTCAACATTTTATAATATTACACACTAATTTAAGGACTATTTCTATCCCAAAAAATGGATGTTCAAGACCTCATTGTAATGGGAGATTCATTGCTAGTTTTCAACTAGGTTAAGAAAAGATGTATCATTAAAACAAATCATTTAAAGGAATTGTGCAAAGGGTATGGGACTTGATAAAGGGTTTCAATTATTTTAACATAAAGTTTATTCCAAGAGAGGAGAATCAAAAGGAAGAATCTTTGTAGTTTCAATGTCTCTTTTTAACCCCCATCTGTCCCTTGTCAAGAACCTCTTTCTATGTTGAATCCATTTTACACCCATTAGTACCATATAATGTTCAAGGTTTTGGAAAATATTTTAAAATGATGAACACATTGCAAAATTATTGGACGTGGCTGACAAAATTCAGAAACAAATCCCAAAAAACACTATCCTTGAACCTCAATATGAATTTTCAAGGCAGGACCAATATGATGAGATTGTAATCCTAAATTTGTAAGAAAACATTCTATCTAAAGGCATAATCTCATTGGAGTCTTTATTCAATAAATATGACTAAACTTGAAAGGTACAACTAGGATAATACCAATCACTCTAGAAATTCCAAGAAACCACAAAGGTCAACATTGACATAGAGGACAAACCCAAATTATTGAGTGTAGGGAGCAATTGTACCAACCAAGATGTGGTTGATTTTGTTAATATTTTCAAGCAATTTGAAGATATTTTTTCATGGACATATGGTGACCTAAAGGAATATAATAGGACCAATATTATACATAAAAAAATAAAAGTGAAAGAAGAACACCTATTAGATAAAAATTGAGGGTGATAAATCCAAAATTAAAGCTCGTCATTAAAATTGAATTATAGAAGTTAATGGACATAGGTATTATAGTACCAATTAGATATTAAAAATGGGTGGCCAATCTTGTAGGGGTTTGGAAGAAGAATGGGGAAATATTTCTACGTGTTGAATTCCATGACTCAAATCAAGCATCCCTAAAGGACAATCACCCACTTCTGAATATGGACATGTTACATAGTAGGTGATGGGCCTAGTATTGATGTATATGCTTGATGATTTATTAGGCTATAATAAATTTTTGGTAGATGAAAGGGATTACCTTAAGACACCTTTCAGAACCCTGTAGGGGACTTATGCTTATGTTTGAATGCCATTCGAGTTAATGAATACTGGTGCAACATTTCAAAGAGCCATGGATCATTCCTACCATGATTTGATTGGAAAGACAATGGTTGATTATCAAGATGATCTCACTATCTAATCCAAGGTTAGGGAACAACATGTGTTCCATATTATAGAATTTTTATCAAGTGTAGAATGTATGGAATATTTATAAAGCCCCAAAATTGTTGTTTTCTATCACATAACATAAATTTTTGGGGCATATCATAGGTGAAATAGGGATCTATATCGATCGAAAAATTATTTGGGTGATAAATGAGTTGAAGCCTCCCATTAATTGAAAGTGCGTCCAATATGCTTTTGGGAAAATTAAATTTATCTATAGATTTGTCTTAGACTATGCTGCCACCATCAATTTATTATTGAAGAAGTATTAAGTGTTTGAATGGATCTCTAAAGTATAAGAATATTTCAATCGTATCAAAGTTGCAATCACTAGTTCTCTAGTTTTGATAAGCCTAGATCTAGATAGATATTTCATATTGTCCTCTTTTTCTTTTGAGGAAACCAAATTTTCCATTCTTACCCAAAATAATTGAGAGGATTAGAAATTTGCCTATTTCATTCATGACCAGAGTGTTATAGGATTGAGTTAAGGTACTCCCTAGTTGAGGAAAAATCATATGCCTTAGCGAAATCCATGGCATACTTTAATATCTTCATTCTCTTGACCCATGTGATGGATTATGTACCCTTTCCCCGAGTTGATATGATCCTCAACTAGCCATTGAGAGAAAGGAGATGAGATAAATAGTTTGCGAAGTTAAATGAACATGATATTGAAATATATCCTTTGAAGGTCATCAAATGTCAAGGCCTTTGCAAATTGACCATTGGTTGTTGAAGTAGTGATTATTGAATTTGATGGAGAGTTGACTAAATATCTACTAATGGCATATCTAGAGTGGTACAAGAACATTATTTTTATCTAAACATAGACAATTCTTGATCAAGATGTCATCTAAGGAAAGGAGGGCCTTATAAAATAA